>BSQZ01000260.1:0-22413 GCA_033239005.1 Lamellibrachia satsuma | reverse complement strand
TCAGTTGTATGCAAATTACACGAAACATTAATTAGAGACCACATGGTGGAATTCCTTGTAAAACATAAATTAATAAATACATCTCAACATGGATTCCTAAAAGCAAGGTCATGTCTAACCAATCTCTTATGTTTTGGGGAAAAAATTACAAAGTGGATAGTAGATATTGTCTACTTAGATTTTCAGAAAGCTTTCGATAAAGTGCCACATCAAAGATTGTTACTTAAACTAAAATCCCATGGTATAGGTAATGATGTAATCAACTTGATATAAAAGTGGCTTACACATAGTAGACAGAGAGTAATAGTAGATGGTGAGATTTCAAACTGGAAATCTGTTTTGAGTGGGGTACCACAGGGATCAGTATTAGGTAGTATATGGTTTTTAATATATAAATGATTTGGAGGATTACATATCTAGCAAAGTACTCAAATTTGCAGATGACACAAAAGTATTCAGTAAGGTTACTGTTGATACAGATAAACAAAGTTTACAGGATGATCTAGAGAAACTAGTTAAATGGTAAGAAAAATGACAAATATTATTCAATTTTGTGAAGTGTAAATGTATACACATAGGACATGGAAATGTGGACGAGGAATATAAAATGGGGGATGCTGTACTAGGTAGAACCACACAAGAAAAGGACTTAGGAGTAACATTTAGTGGTGACAAGAAAGTTTCAAAGCACTGCCAAATGATTGTGTTAATACTAGTAGTGTGAATATGTTTAAAAATAGAATTGACAGATATCTGATAAGGGCGGGCTACAAATAGATGAACAAATTGTAGGACTCTCGATAAGCCAATGGCTTCCTTGACCACTTGCCATCTGGAACTTGTTGTTCGAGATGGCAATCTTGTTAAATATCTTGTTAAAAATTTCCGGGGCAGTGACTATGCAATCTAGATGTGTACTGGGGTTGTAGTGACTTTGAATTCCACCTATGAATTATGGGTATAGTGATTATGTATTCTAGTTGTGTACTGGGTGTGCAATGTATATGTATTCTAACTGTCTAATGGGGGTGTAGTGTCTATGTATTCTAGCTGTGTAGGGGGTGGAGTGACTGTGTGTTCAAACAGTGTACTGGGGTTGAAGTGACTACATATTCTAGCTGTGTACTTAGGTACAACTACTATGTATTCTTGTTATTTATTGGGGGTACAGTGACAGTGTATACCAACTGCGCAGTGTGTATTCTAGGTGCATAAATGGGGTGCATTGAATATGTATTCTAGATGCGTATTTCGGGTGCAGTGAATATGTATTCTAGCAGTGTACTAGGAGTATTGTGACTACATATTCTAGATGTGTACATAGGTACACATATGTGTATTCTAGCTGTGTATTAGGGGCAATGTGACACTGTATCCTAGCTATGCACTGGGGGTGCAGTGAGTGTTTATTCTAGCTGTGTACTGGGTTTGTAATGAATATGTATTCTAGTAGTGTAGGGATGCAGTGACTATATATTATAGCTGTGCACTGGGTTTCAATGACTTTGTATTCTAGCTGTGTACTTGTGGTACAGTGAAAATATATCCTAGCTGTGCACTGGGAGTGAAGTAACTGTGTATTCTAGCTGTGTACTAGGGTTGTAGTAAATATGTATTATATAAGTGTAGGGATGCAGCGAATATGTAATCTAGTTGTGTACTGTGGTGTAGTGACTACGTATTCTACCTGTGTACTGGAGGTATATTGACTTTGTGTTAAAACTTTGTACTGGGGTGCAGGGACAATGTATTCTAGCTGTGTATTGGGAGTGCAGTGGCTACGTATTCCAGCTGTGTACTGGGGCTACAGAGACTATGCATTCTACCTGTGTATTGGGAGTGCAGTGACTACGTATTCCAGCTGTGTACTAGGGCTGCAGTGACTATGTATTCTAGCTGGGAATTGGAGGTGTTGCCACTATGTATTCTAACCTTCTACTGGAGATGCAGCGACCATGTAACCTAGTTGTGTACTAGGGGGGTACTCTGACTATGTATTCCAGGTGTGTACAAGTGGCATAGTAAATATGCATTCTAATTTTAAACAGCCGGTACAGTGATTACGTATTATAGATATGTGCTGGGAGCGCAGTGAATGTGTATTCTAGATGTATATTGGGGTGCAGTGACTACGTATTCTAGTTGTATATTGGGGATAAAATGACTATGTATTCCAGCTGTGTACTGGGGGTGTTGTGACGACGTATTTTAACACTCTACTTGGGATACAATGACATTGTATTCTACCTGTGTACTTGGGGGTACACTGACTGTGCATTCTAGCTGTATACTATTCTAGCCGTGTTTTGGAGGTGCAGTGACTACGTATTCTAGCTGTATACTGATGGTACAGTGAATACGTATACAAGCTGAGCAATCGGAGGTAGACTGACTATGTATTCTAGCTGTCTACTAGGTGTACATTGAATATGTTTTCTAAATCTGTAGTGAGGGTGCAGCGACTATGCATTCTACCTCTGTACTGGGGGTGTAACAACTATGTATTTTAGCTGTGCTCTGCAGGTGCAGTGACTATAATGACCTTAATGGTATTTGTTTGTACGCATGTACATATGTACACCGTGATATAATTTCTGATACTCAACTAATACATTTCAAAATTGAGAATATACTTCTGTTGCGAACTATCCTGTAAAAGACTGAGCGTTCGACTGCGTATATATATATATGTGTGTGTGTGTGTGTGTGTGTGTGTGTGTGTGTGTGTGTGTGTGTGTGTGTGTGTGTGTGTGTGTGTGTGTGTGTGTGTGTGTGTGTGTGTGTGTGTGTGTGTGTGTGTGTGTGTGTGTGTGTGTGTGTGTGTGTGTGTGTGTGTGTGCGCGCGCGTTGTACTTATCCCACATACCGTTTTAAATGTACGATTATCAGCTTCATGGTATGATTACATTATAATATGTACATCCGATGTGTTTCTTCGTTTCTTTTCAGCGTAGAATTTGTTGTAAGTCGAATCCATAAGAGTAGATGCCCGTTTTCGGTCAATATGTCCTCGCCATGGGTAATTTTTGCACAAACTGCTATAACAGTCGGTTTTGAACCGACCACATACACATACCGAAACACTATCCCTATACTTACTATACGACCTATCTGCGTTTCTTGTACGACCCCTCAACAAACGAATTTAATTGATACCCATATTTTGTTTACCATGATCCCCCACGTTAGTTCCGTTCTTAGTCACCAGGTATTTACTACAACGTTAGTTCCGTTCTTAGTCACCATGTATTTACTATAACGTTAGTTCCGTACTTCAATCGTCAGGCAAGGACTATGACTGGCCATATTTCCTTCAATTATTAGCCAGACAGCGTTGCGTACGCTAGGTAGACTGGATACTGTTGGAAGCCGGGCCTTTAAGATTGTGCCGGATTGCCCACCGAAAACGACATGTATATTACTTGCACTCCCCACCTTGATTTTTAATTGTTCTTTAGCTAGATAGCAGTGTATAATCTATGATACTATAAATATCGGTTTTTGTGTGCATTTTCTAAAGAGTTAAAGTTTCATTTGTTCATGTTGACCTCGATGAACATTCACGTATGTTGTAGTTTCAATATCTACCATTATCTCATCTCTGTTTTAATTAATTAGTTAACAGCATATAGTATAATACTCCACCACTTTTTTTTTCAGTTTTGGGTTAGTTAAAAGTATTAAATCTATGATATTATAAATATTTACTGTTAATGTGGAAACGTACTTGTGCGAGCTATCGCTAATGTAAGTTATTTGATTGTATTGATTTAGTGTTACAACCACTCAACATGATAGGTCACCCTTGAATGTTTGTATTTGTCAGCATTAAAATTAACGCCCCATTGGGATGAACTTTGACATGTAGTGTGTTATGATATTCTTGCAAGTTATATTAATTTCGATAAATATATTTAAGTATAGAATCTACATTTGCTAACACATCAAGTCATAATTATATTATTCATGAAAACGAATACGACAGTAAACTAAACATTATTCAGATATTTTGCGTGTCTTTTATTAAGTGACGGTAATACAACACAACTTTATACAACATTTATTACAAATTTTCGACTGCAATCATTATAAAGAAAACGAATATACTGTTCAATGTAATTAACTATAAAATATTTATTATTTGAGTAATAAATATAAGCACTGACATTTGTATAGCTAGATTCATATATATATATATATATATATATATATATATATATATATATATATATATATATATATATATATATATATATTATTTAGTAGCGACAGTAAAGGTATGTGTCAACATAAACTGCCAGCATCGCAGTGTCACGCAGTGTGCCTCCCACGCATACGCATCTCCTTTAAAACTAGTTAACTTTTTTTAACAATTGACTGGATAATCTTGGTGCAGCAACCATTTGATTTTGGTGCAGATAATTGACAGAAAAGCGCGGAATATCGACTACAATAAGTATTACCTTTGCATATATATTATACATAAACGTATCGTAGACATAGATTAGGAAACAGTTTTTGTTAGCGATTGGTCAGAGGCAGCATTTTACCGTAAGTTAGTTCCGGACTCCGGCAGGGAGTCAGCAAGCATTAAAATAGGGTTGTTTACCATTCGAAAATTGAAACAGTATAGTGAATAGTCAAAAAGTGTGGAATATTGGTAAGAATGAGTATTGCTATCTCACATATATTATACATAAACTTCTTATAGACATATGTTAGAAACCGTTTTTGTTAAGGCAGTACTTTTCCGAATCTAATAGACATATATTCAGCGAATGAACAAGGGGATTTGTTTACAGGTCGTGAATTAAACTGGTGTATTTAACTATCGTTTACATTGTTGAATATATGATACAAAGTGATACGTTTACATAACTAACACAAATAAGGTAATATCGGACACAGTTGTAGTAATCGTTTTAGATAAAAAGGAATTAACTGAAGGATCATAGCGTAAGTTGGAAAATACCGAGTTCGTTGATTTGTTTACACAGTGTTTTCCGATTTTGCAAGGTTCCAGGTATATTTTTGTCTGATGCGTGCTTAGTAAAACAGACATATTTAGCAAATATATTATTGTCAATATTATATTAAATCCTAAATAACCCAGCCTAAAGTGTTCTTTTGATCACTAAAACAGCCTTATTCAAGGCTAACGTAGTAGTCAAATTAAGACTAAATTTTGTGATGACGCCGTGCAAACGAAAGGTAAAGGTCACCATGAATTTAACAGGCAGCAGTTGCAGCAACTGGGTGGACTTCGTGAAGTCCGGGTGTTAGAAGTCCTGAGAATCAGGCAACATAGATTTAGTTTTGAGTGTAGGGAGATGTGCGAAGATAAAGGAAGACGATCAGAGAGATGTTAGGGAGAGCTCACCACAGCTTGGGAGGAGGTAAGATGACAGGTCGTAGGGAGACATGATGTAAGGAGACGGGACGAAAGAAACGGGATGGAAAGAAAGGGGAGGGAAGACAACTGAAGCAAAGAGAGGGGAGTGGATACAAGATTTAACAAGATTTGCCATCCAAGCCAAAGGCCCAGATGGCAAGTGGACAAGGAAGCCATTGGCTTATCGAGAGTCTAAAAATTTTCATCTACTTATAACCCACCCTCCTGAGATATGTGTCAACCTTGTTTTTAAACATATTCACGCTGCTAGCAGTTACACAATCTGCAGACAATTTGTTCCATTCATTTATTGTCCTCTGTGAGAACGAGTGCTTCCTGATGTCCAATCTACATTGATCCTTTACTAATTTTACCTCATGTCCTCTAGTTCTGCTATCCTTCTTGAGTGAGAAAAACATATTTCTATCAATATTTTCATACCCATTCAATATCTTAAAAACTTCAATCTGATCTCCTCTTAACCTCTTTGTCTCTAGAGTTGTTAAACCACATTCTTGCAGGCGTTCTTCATAACTAAGGTCTATAAGTTCTGGAATCATTTTAGTTGCTCTCCTTTGTATGCGTTCAAGCGTATCTATATCCTTCTTACGGTATGGTCTCCATGCTTGTATACAGTATTCTAAATGAGGTCTAACTATTGCTTTATAAAGAAGTATAATTAACTTTTTTCCCTTGTATGTTATGTTTCTTCTAATCAATCCAATAATTTGATTACCCTTTGAAGCTGCAATACCACACTGCTCTGAAACTTTCATATCAGCGCTTATTGTAACTCCTAAGTCCTTTTCTTTTACAGTAGTACCCAGAACAGTATCTCCCATTTCATAGTTTACATTCAAGTTCCCATGTCCTGTATGTAAGCATTTATATTTCCCAAAATTGAACAGCATCTGCCATTTCTCAGACCATTTCACTAATCTGTCTAGATCGTTTTGTAAATGTTGTTTATCACCATCAATATTAACCTTTCTAAACAGTTTTGTGTCATCCGCAAATTTCGGTACGTTACTTTTTATACTGTCGTCCAAGTCATTGATATATATTAAGAATAATATAGGTCCTAATACTGATCCTTGAGGTACCCCACTCAAAACCGATTTCCAATTTGAAACTTCTCCATCTACTACAACTCGTTGTCTTCTGTCAGTCAGCCATTGTTCTATCCAGTCAGTTATGCTATCCCCGATACCATGGGCTTTTAATTTAAGTAGTAATCTTTGATGTGGCACTTTGTCAAAAGCTTTCTGAAAATCTAAGTAGATAATATCTACTGGCGATCCCACGTCTATCCACTTAGTGATTTCTTCCAAAAAACATAACATATTTGTTAAGCATGACCTCGCTTTAAGGAAGCCATGTTGAGATGAATTTAATAATTTATGCTTAACGAGGAAGTCCACCATATTTAATTAACCTTTCTAATAATTTACAAATCACTGACGTTAAACTCACTCGTCTGTAATTTTCTGACTTATTTCTCGAACCATTTTTAAATAATGGTATGATATTTGCTTCTTTCCATTCAAATGGAACAACTCCCTCTTTTAATGACAAGTTGAATACTCTTGCAAGTGGTATACTGATTTGTTCTACTGTTTCCATAAGTAATTTTGGAGGAATCCCATCCACTCCCGGTGATTTGTTATCCATCATTGCCTTTATTTTCTTAGCTACCAATTCTGGAGTTACAACTAACGGACCTAAATAGTCAGATTTAGCCTCCTGAAATTTAGCATCAGCAACTGGTAATGAACTAATATCTTCTTTGGTAAACACTGAACTGAAGTAAGCATTTAGGTCTTCCGCCATTAAAAACTCCCTGTGATACTATATTTCCAGCACGGTTTTCTAGAGGTCCAACCTTGTCTTGTATGTTTTGTTTACTCCTGACATATGCATAAAAACTCTTGCTGTCATGTTGTATGTTACATGCTAGTTTTTGCTCATAGCTTCTTTTAGATTGTCTGATTTCAGTTGTAGCTGCATTAAGTGCCTCTTTGTAATTTGCATAGTCTTCTTCCTTTCTGGTACGCCTATAAACCCTCCATATAGTTTGTTTTAACACTATTTTTTTAATAGCCTCTTTTGACAAGTGTTTCTTTCTACACCATTTTCCTTTTTTTTGGAAGGGAACAAATTTATCGATGATACTCTCAATTTCTTTTTTTAGAATATTCCAACATTCAATTGCGGTCTTATTCATCAGCATGTTATTCCAATCTAGCTTTGCTAAGTATTTTCTCATATCTTTGTAGTTACCTTTGTGGAAGTTTCTCTTGTACGCTTTCTTATTTTTACTTTCTGATTTTACATTGATGTCAAAATGTATTTGATTATGGACACTGTTACCCAATGGTTCAAATATTTTTACATTGTCCACTAATTCTTTTTGTGATGACAAAACTATATCTAATACATTTTCTCCCCTTGTTGGTTCTAGCACGTGCTGAGTAAGAAAGCTATCCTGGATTAAAAATAGAAATTGTTGGTCCTCAATCCCTGTGCTCTCTAGAGAATTCCATTGTATGTGTCCATGGTTAAAATCTCCCATTATGATACAATCCCTTTACTAACTTCCTTTATAGCGTTTTTATTTTTGTGTTGTCCACTTCGTTTATGTTTGGACTTCGGTAAACTAATCCAACAGTTAATTTTGAATTTCCTGAAACAATTCTGCACCAAACAGCTTCATCGCAATCTGCTTCCCTTTCTAGTTTTATTTCATAAGCCTGAATAGATTCTTTAACATATAAAATAACTCCCCCGCCCCTTCTTCCTATTCGATCTTTCCTAAACATTACGTATCCTGTCAGTCCCAATTCAGCATCTGATATATATGTGTTGGCCCATGATTCACTTATACCAATTATGTGAGGGTCAATATCTTCTACCATAATGTTTAACTCGTTTTTCTTATTTACTATGCTCCTTGCATTTAAACATACGCATCTATAACCTTTTTCAGAGATGTTTTTCGGATGATTTAATATTGGTTTATCTGTGCTAGTGGCCTCTTGTTCTGCTTGAGACACCTCTAGGTAACCCCCCTGCACTTCTAGTTTAAACAATGTTTACTTCCAAAAATATTTGTCATTGTACCCGTGTCACTATCTACTGCTGCTGAAAGTTTGTCCGCGAATACTGCCGCCCCCTTTCCACTTAGATGAAGCCCATCCTTCATGTACATATCAGCCCTCCCAACAAAACTTCCCCATAAATCCACAAATCCAACTTCCTCTTCCCTACATAGCTTCTGGACTAACATGTTAATTGCCATCCCCCGACAATTTCGATATTTGTGACCCCTCCTGCCCATTACAGGTAAAATCCCTGACAGTATTACCTGCTCAACCCGCGTCTGTTTTAGTGTTCTGACCAACTGCCTATATTTCCTAATTATGGCAGTTGTACCCTCCCTCTCTACGTTATTTGTCCCTACGTGTACTAAAACAGATCCACCCTTACCCGAACCTACGATGTTTTTTACCCTCTCAGTTATCGCTTCTATTTTGGCTCCAGGCAAGCAGACCACCACATCATCTCCCTTGTTTAAGACTCTGTCGGTCTTCCTAACTATCGAATCCCCCGCAAACACCATCGCTCTCTTCCTCACCCCCTCTATCACTGCTGCAGAATAACTCTTCCGTTCGATCCCTTCCATCACATTCTGTCCTGACCCCTTCCCTCCTGTCTTCCCCACTTCCCACTCCTTTGCTCTTGTCTCTCCCACTCCCCTCTCCTTCACTCCGGTTGTCTTCCCTCCCGTCTCCCCCACTCCCTTCTCCTTCCCTCCGGTTGTCTTCCCTCCCGTCTCCCCCACTCCCTTCTCCTTCCCTCCTGTATCCCCTACTCCCCTCTCCTTCACTCCGGTTGTCTTCCCTCCCGTTCCTTTCCTTCCCGTCTCCCTACGACCTGTCACCTTCCCTCTTCTCAGCTTCCTCCCAGGCTGAGGCGAGCTCTCCCTAGCGTCTCTTGTGTCTTTCCCCACTTTATTGTCTACTGTTCCCCCACCGGAACTACTGGCACAACCCCCCTGTTCCCTTCCCACCATTGCCACAACGAGCAGCTTCAGCTCTTCCAACTCCACCTCTAGTTCCTTCATCTTCGTACATCCCCTACACTCATAACTAAAACTATCTGCCTGGACCTCAGCCCAGGACTTCTCGCACCCAGACTTGACGAAGTCCACCCAGATACAAGAGGGAAGGAGACGAGAGTGAAGGCGGTGGGAGTGAAGGCGACGGGAGTGCAATTTAGGCAGGAGACGGGAAGGAAAGGTGACAGGTTGACGGGTGAGAGAGACTGATAACAGTCTGCCAGGTGACAAGGCTGCAGGAAATAATGTGATGGAAGGGATCCATCGGAAGAGCTATTCTAATGCAGTGCTAGGTGGTGCGGAAGAGACCGAGGGTGTTTGTGGGGGGGGGGGCTCGATAGACCGACAGAGTCTTAAACAAGGGAGATGACGTGGTGGTTTGCTTGCCTGGGGCCAAAGTAGAGGCGATAGCTGAGAGGGTAGAAAACCTCGTGGATTCTGACAAGGGTGGGTCTGTTTTAGTATACGATAGTTGATCAGATCAATAAAGCAGACGCGGGTTGAGCAGGTAATACTGTCAGGGATTTTACCAGTAATAGGAAGGAGGGGTCAGAGATATCGAAATTGCCGGGGGTGGAAATTAATATGCTAGTCCAGAAGCTATGTAGGGAAGAGAAGGTTGGATTTGTGGGGAAGTTTTGTTGGGTGGGCTGGTATGTACAAGAAGGATGGACATCATCTAAGTGGAAAAGGGGAAGCAGTATTTGCGGATGAACTCTCAGCAGCAGTAGATAGTGGCATGGGTAGCATAATACATATTTTTGGTAGTAAACATTGTTTACACTACAAGCACAGGGGGTTACTTAGAGGTGCAGACAAACCAGAAGCAAAATGTCCGGACGTCTTATATATGTAGCTGGTTATAAATGCGTGTGTTTACATGCTAGGAGTATAGTAAATAAAAAAATGAATAAACCTATTAAAGGGCCAACATAGACATAACATATGCAGAATTAAGGCTGGCAGGATACGCAATGTTTAGGAGAGATCGAATAGGAAGAAGGCGAGGGGAGATATTTTATTTCTTGAAGAACCCAACCAGGCTTATAAAATAATATTAGAAAGGGAAGCAGATTGCGATGAAGCTGGTTGGTTCAACATAGTTTCAGGAAATAACAAATTAACTGTTGGATTAGTTTACCGAAGTTCAAACATAAACGAAGAGGATAGCACATAACTACAAAACGCTATACAGGAAGTTAATAAAGGGGAATATATCATAATGGGAGATTCTAACCATGGCCACATACAACGAAAATCTCTAGAGATTACAGTGGTGAGGACCAACAATTTATATTTTTAATTCAGTATAGCTTCCTTACTCAGCACGGGCTAGAACCAACTGGGGGAGAGAATGTATTAGATATAGTTTTGTCATCTCAAAAATTATTTGTGAAAAATGTAGCAATACATGAACAATTGGGTAAAAGTGGAATATTCTAAAGTATGACATTGAGAGTATCATCGATAAATGTTTTCCCTTGAAAACGGTCTAGAAAGATACATTTTTCAAAAGAAGCTATTACAAAAATAGTGTTCAAGCAAACTATATGGACGATTTATAGGCGTACCAAAAAGGATGAAGACTAAGCAAATTACAATGAGGCACTTAATGCAGCTACAACTGAAATTAGATAATCTATAAGAAGGTATGAACAAAAACTAGCATGTAACATAAAAAAATGACAGCAAGAGTGTTTCAGGAATAAACAAAACGTACAAGACAAAGTCGGACCTCTAGGAGACAGTACTGGAAATATAATATCACAGGTTTTTTAATGGCGGAATACCTAAATGGGCTCTTCTGTTTAGTGTTTACCACAGAGGATATTAGTTCATTACAATTTCCAGATGCTAAATTTCAGGAGGCTAAATCTGATTATCTAGGACCGTTAATTTTAACTTCAGATATGATAGCTAAGCAAATAAAGGCAATGAAGGATAATAAATCAACGGGAGTGGAAGGAATTCCTCCAAAACTACTAATGGAAGCAGTAAAACAAATATGTATACAACTTGCAAAAGTGTTAAAATTGTCATTAAGAGAGGGAGTTTTTCCTTTTGAATGGGAAGAAACAAATATCATGCCATTATTTAAAAAGGGTTCGAGAAATTAGTAAGATAATAGCAAACCAGTGAGTTTAACTTCAGTGATTTGTAAAGTATTAGAAACATATATATATATACATGTTTTTTCTCACTCAAGAAAAATTGCAGAATTAGATAAAATGATGTAAAATTAATAAAGGATCTGTGTAGATTGGATATCAGGAAATACTCATTCTCACACAGATCCTTTATTAATTTTACATAATGTTATCTAATTCTGCAATTTTTCTTGAGTGAGAAAAAACATGTATATATATATATATATATATATATATATATATATACATGTTTTTTCTCACTCAAGAAAAATTGCAGAATTAGATAACATGATGTAAAATTAATAAAGGATCTGTGTAGATTGGATATCAGGAAGTACTCATTCTCACAGAGGACAATAAATGAATGGAACAAATCAGATTGAAGTTTTAAGATGTTGAGTGGGTACGAAAATATATATATATATATATATATATATATATATATATATTTGTCAATATTTTCATACCCACTCAACATCTTAAAAACTTCAATCTGATCTCTTCTTAACCTCCTTGTCTCTAGAATTGTTAAACGGTGTGTTAATCTTTCTAAACACTGTTGAGTCATTCGCAAATTTAAGTATGTTACTTGTTATATTGTCGTCCAATTCATAGATATATATTAAGAATAATAATGTTCCTAATACTGATCCTTGTGGTACCCCACTCAAAACTGATTTCCAGTTTGAAACGTCTCAATCTACTACAACACGTTGTCTTCTGTTGGTCAGCCATTGTTCTATCCAGTCAGTTATGCCAACCCGGAAACCATGAGGTTTTAATAGAAGTAATAATCGTTGATGTAGAGCTTTGTCAAAAGCTTTCTGAAAATCTAAGTAGATAATATCTACCACCCTCATCTATCCACTTAGTGAATTTTTTCCCAAAAAAATTACATATTTGTTAATCATGACCTTGCTTTTAGGAATCCTTGTTTTGATGAATTTAACAGTGTATGCCTTACAAGGAAGTTCACCATAATATGGTATTTATATATATATATATATATATATATATATATATATATATATATATATATATATATATATATATATATATATATATATATATATATATATATATATATATATATATATATATATATATATTAAATATATAATATATATTTATATATATATATTAAAGACCATATTATGGTCTTTAATTAACCTTTCTAATACTTTACAAATCACTGAAGTTAAACTCACTGGTTTGCTATTATCTTATTAATTTCTCGAACCCTTTTTAAATAATGGCATGATATTTGTTTCTTCCCATTCAAAAGGAAAAACTCCCTCTATTAATGACAATTTTAACACTTTTGCAAGTTGTATACATATTTGTTTTACTGCTTCCATTAGTAGTTTTGGAGGAATTCCTTCCACTCCCGTTGATTTATTATCCTTCATTGCCTTTATTTGCTTAGCTATCATATCTGAAGTTAAAATTAACGGTCCTAGATAATCAGATTTAGCCTCCTGAAATTTAGCATCTGGAAATTGTAATGAACTAATATCCTCTGTGGTAAACACTAAACAGAAGAGCCCATTTAGGTATTCCGCCATTAAAAAACCTGTGATATTATATTTCCAGTACTGTCTCCTAGAGGTACGACTTTGTCTTGTACGTTTTGTTTATTCCTGAAACACTCTTGCTGTCATTTTTTTATGTTACATGCTAGTTTTTGTTCATACCTTCTTATAGATTATCTAATTTCAGTTGTAGCTGCATTAAGTGCCTCATTGTAATTTGCTTAGTCTTCATCCTTTTTGGTACGCCTATAAATCGTCCATATAGTTTGCTTGAACACTATTTTTGTAATAGCTTCTTTTGAAAAATGTATCTTTCTAGACCGTTTTCAAGGGAAAACATTTATCGATGATACTCTCAATTTCATACTTTAGAATATTCCACTTTTACCCAATTGTTCATGTATTGCTACATTTTTCACAAATTATTTTTGAGATGACAAAACTATATCTAATACATTCTCTCCCCCAGTTGGTTCTAGACCGTGCTGAGTAAGGAAGCTATACTGAATTAAAAATATAAATTGTTGGTCCTCACCACTGTAATCTCTAGAGATTTTCGTTGTATGTGGCCATGGTTAGAATCTCCCATTATGATATATTCCCCTTTATTAACTTCCTGTATAGCGTTTTGTAGTTATGTGCTATCCTCTTCGTTTATGTTTGAACTTCGGTAAACTAATCCAACAGTTAATTTGTTATTTCCTGAAACTATGTTGTACCGACCAGCTTCATCGCAATCTGCTTCCCTTTCTAATATTATTTTATAAGCCTGGTTGGGTTCTTCAAGAAATAAAATAGCTCCCCTCCCCTTCTTCCTATTCGATCTCTCCTAAACATTGCCTATCCTGCCAGCCTTAATTCTGCATATGTTATGTCTATGTTGGCCCTTTAATAGGTTTATTCATTTTTTTATTTACTATACTCCTAGCATTTAAACACACGCATTTATAACCAGCTACATATATAAGACGTCCGGACATTTTGCTTCTGGTTTGTCTGCACCTCTAAGTAACCCCCTGTGCTTGTAGTGTAAACAATGTTTACTACCAAAAATATGTATTATGCTACCCATGCCACTATCTACTGCTGCTGAGAGTTCATCCGCAAATACTGCTTCCCCTTTTCCACTTAGATGATGTCCATCCTTCTTGTACATACCAGCCCACCCAACAAAAATTCCCCACAAATCCAACCTTCTCTTCCCTACATAGCTTCTGGACTAGCATATTAATTTCCACCCCCGGCAATTTCGATATCTCTGACCCCTCCTTCCTATTACTGGTAAAATCCCTGACAGTATTACCTGCTCAACCCGCGTCTGCTTTATTGATCTGATCAACTATCGTATACTAAAACAGACCCACCCTTGTCAGAATCCACGAGGTTTTCTACCCTCTCAGCTATCGCCTCTACTTTGGCCCCAGGCAAGCAAACCACCACGTCATCTCCCTTGTTTAAGACTCTGTCGGTCTATCGAGCCCCCCCCCCACAAACACCCTCGGTCTCTTCCGCACCACCTAGCACTGCATTAGAATAGCTCTTCCGATGGATCCCTTCCATCACATTATTTCCTGCAGCCTTGTCACCTGGCAGACTGTTATCAGTCTCTCTCACCCGTCAACCTGTCACCTTTCCTTCCCGTCTCCTGCCTAAATTGCACTCCCGTCGCCTTCACTCCCACCGCCTTCACTCTCGTCTCCTTCCCTCTTGTATCTGGGTGGACTTCGTCAAGTCTGGGTGCGAGAAGTCCTGGGCTGAGGTCCAGGCAGATAGTTTTAGTTATGAGTGTAGGGGATGTACGAAGATGAAGGAACTAGAGGTGGAGTTGGAAGAGCTGAAGCTGCTCGTTGTGGCAATGGTGGGAAGGGAACAGGGGGGTTGTGCCAGTAGTTCCGGTGGGGGAACAGTAGACAATAAAGTGGGGAAAGACACAAGAGACGCTAGGGAGAGCTCGCCTCAGCCTGGGAGGAAGCTGAGAGGAGGGAAGGTGACAGGTCGTAGGGAGACGGGAAGGAAAGGAACGGGAGGGAAGACAACCGGAGTGAAGGAGAGGGGAGTGGGGAGACAGGAGGGAAGGAGAAGGGAGTGGGGGAGACGGGAGGGAAGACAACCGGAGGGAAGGAGAAGGGAGTGGGGGAGACGGGAGGGAAGACAACCGGAGTGAAGGAGAGGGGAGTAGGGTAGACAGGAGGGAAGGAGAAGGGAGTGGGGGAGACGGGAGGGAAAACAACCGGAGTGAAGGAGAGGGGAGTGGGAGAGACCAGAGCAAAGGAGTGGGAAGTGGGGGAGACAGGAGTGAAGGGGTCAGGACAGAATGTGATGGAAGGGATCGAACGGAAGAGTTATTCTGCAGCAGTGATAGAGGGGGTGAGGAAGAGAGCGATGGTGTTTGCGGGGGATTCGATAGTTAGGAAGACCGACAGAGTCTTAAACAAGGGAGATGATGTGGTGGTCTGCTTGCCTGGAGCCAAAATAGAAGCGATAACTGAGAGGGTAAAAAACATCGTAGGTTCGGGTAAGGGTGGATCTGTTTTAGTACACGTAGGGACAAATAACGTAGAGAGGGAGGGTACAACTGCCATAATTAGGAAATATAGGCAGTTGGTCAGAACACTAAAACAGACGCGGGTTGAGCAGGTAATACTGTCAGGGATTTTACCTGTAATGGGCAGGAGGGGTCACAAATATCGAAATTGTCGGGGGATGGCAATTAACATGTTAGTCCAGAAGCTATGTAGGGAAGAGGAAGTTGGATTTGTGGATTTATGGGGAAGTTTTGTTGGGAGGGCTGATATGTACATGAAGGATGGGCTTCATCTAAGTGGAAAGGGGTTATAGATGCGTATGTTTAAATGCAAGGAGCATAGTAAATAAGAAAAACGAGTTAAACATTATGGTAGAAGATATTGACCCTCACATAATTGGTATAAGTGAATCATGGGCCAACACATATATATCAGATGCTGAATTGGGACTGACAGGATACGTAATGTTTAGGAAAGATCGAATAGGAAGAAGGGGCGGGGGAGTTATTTTATATGTTAAAGAATCTATTCAGGCTTATGAAATAAAACTAGAAAGGGAAGCAGATTGCGATGAAGCTGTTTGGTGCAGAATTGTTTCAGAAAATTCAAAATTAACTGTTGGATTAGTTTACCGAAGTCCAAACATAAACGAAGTGGACAACACAAAAATAAAAACGCTATAAAGGAAGTTAGTAAAGGGGATTGTATCATAATGGGAGATTTTAACCATGGACACATACAATGGAATTCTCTAGAGAGCACAGGGATTGAGGACCAACAATTTCTATTTTTAATCCAGGATAGCTTTCTTACTCAGCACGTGCTAGAACCAACAAGGGGAGAAAATGTATTAGATATAGTTTTGTCATCACAAAAGAATTAGTGGACAATGTAAAAATATTTGAACTATTGGGTAACAGTGTCCATAATCAAATACATTTTGACATCAATGTAAAATCAGAAAGTAAAAATAAGAAAGCGTACAAGAGAAACTTCCATAAAGGTAACTACAAAGATATGAGAAAATACTTAGCAAAGCTAGATTGGAATAACATGCTGATGAATAAGACCGCAATTGAATGTTGGAATATTCTAAAAAAAGAAATTGAGAGTATCATCGATAAATTTGTTCCCTTCCAAAAAAAAGGAAAATGGTGTAGAAAGAAACACTTGTCAAAAGAGGCTATTAAAAAAATAGTGTTAAAACAAACTATATGGAGGGTTTATAGGCGTACCAGAAAGGAAGAAGACTATGCAAATTACAAAGAGGCACTTAATGCAGCTACAACTGAAATCAGACAATCTAAAAGAAGCTATGAGCAAAAACTAGCATGTAACATACAACATGACAGCAAGAGTTTTTATGCATATGTCAGGAGTAAACAAAACATACAAGACAAGGTTGGACCTCTAGAAAACCGTGCTGGAAATATAGTATCACAGGGAGTTTTTAATGGCGGAAGACCTAAATGCTTACTTCAGTTCAGTGTTTACCAAAGAAGATATTAGTTCATTACCAGTTGCTGATGCTAAATTTCAGGAGGCTAAATCTGACTATTTAGGTCCGTTAGTTGTAACTCCAGAATTGGTAGCTAAGAAAATAAAGGCAATGATGGATAACAAATCACCGGGAGTGGATGGGATTCCTCCAAAATTACTTATGGAAACAGTAGAACAAATCAGTATACCACTTGCAAGAGTATTCAACTTGTCATTAAAAGAGGGAGTTGTTCCGTTTGAATGGAAAGAAGCAAACATCATACCATTATTTAAAAATGGTTCGAGAAATAAGTCAGAAAATTACAGACGAGTGAGTTTAACGTCAGTGATTTGTAAATTATTAGAAAGGTTAATTAAATATGGTGGACTTCCTCGTTAAGCATAAATTATTAAATTCATCTCAACATGGCTTCCTTAAAGCGAGGTCATGCTTAACAAATATGTTATGTTTTTTGGAAGAAATCACTAAGTGGATAGACGTGGGATCGCCAGTAGATATTATCTACTTAGATTTTCAGAAAGCTTTTGACAAAGTGCCACATCAAAGATTACTACTTAAATTAAAAGCCCATGGTATCGGGGATAGCATAACTGACTGGATAGAACAATGGCTGACTGACAGAAGACAACGAGTTGTAGTAGATGGAGAAGTTTCAAATTGGAAATCGGTTTTGAGTGGGGTACCTCAAGGATCAGTATTAGGACCTATATTATTCTTAATATATATCAATGACTTGGACGACAGTATAAAAAGTAACGTACCGAAATTTGCGGATGACACAAAACTGTTTAGAAAGGTTAATATTGATGGTGATAAACAACATTTACAAAACGATCTAGACAGATTAGTGAAATGGTCTGAGAAATGGCAGATGCTGTTCAATTTTGGGAAATATAAATGCTTACATACAGGACATGGGAACTTGAATGTAAACTATGAAATGGGAGATACTGTTCTGGGTACTACTGTAAAAGAAAAGGACTTAGGAGTTACAATAAGCGCTGATATGAAAGTTTCAGAGCAGTGTGGTATTGCAGCTTCAAAGGGTAATCAAATTATTGGGTTGATTAGAAGAAACATAACATACAAGGGAAAAAAGTTAATTATACCTCTTTATAAAGCAATAGTTAGACCTCATTTAGAATACTGTATACAAGCATGGAGACCATATCGTAAGAAGGATATAGATACGCTTGAACGCATACAAAGGAGAGCAACTAAAATGATTCCAGAACTTATAGACCTTAGTTATGAAGAACGCCTGCAAGAATGTTGTTTAACAACTCTAGAGACAAAGAGGTTAAGAGGAGATCAGATTGAAGTTTTTAAGATATTGAATGGGTATGAAAATATTGATAGAAATATGTTTTTCTCACTCAAGAAGGATAGCAGAACTAGAGGACATGAGGTAAAATTAGTAAAGGATCAATGTAGATTGGACATCAGGAAGCACTCGTTCTCACAGAGGACAATAAATGAATGGAACAAATTGTCTACATATTGTTTAACTGCTAGCAGCGTGAATATGTTTAAAAACAAGGTTGACACATATCTCAGGAGGGTGGGTTATAAGTAGATGAACATTGTTGGACTCTCGATAAGCCAATGGCTTCCTTGTCCACCTGCCATCTGGGCCTTTGGCTTGGATGGCAAATCTTGTTAAATCTTGTATCCACTCCCCTCTCTTTGCTTCAGTTGTCTTCCCTCCCCTTTCTTTCCATCCCGTTTCTTTCGTCCCGTCTCCTTACATCATGTCTCCCTACGACCTGTCATCTTACCTCCTCCCAGCCTACTCCCAAGCTGTGGTGAGCTCTCCCTAACATCTCTCTGATCGTCTTCCTTTATCTTCGCACATCTCCCTACACTCAAAACTAAATCTATGTTGCCTGATTCTCAGGACTTCTAACACCCGGACTTCACGAAGTCCACCCAGTTGCTGCAACTGCTGCCTGTTAAATTCATGGTGACCTTTACCTTTCGTTTGCACGGCGTCATCAAAAAATTTAGTCTTAATTTGACTACTACGTTAGCCTTGAATAAGGCTGTTTTAGTGATCAAAAGAACACTTTAGGCTGGGTTATTTAGGATTTAATATAATATTGACAATAATATATTTGCTAAATATGTCAGTTTTACTAAGCACGCATCAGACAAAAATATACCTGGAACCTTGCAAAATCGGAAAACACTGTGTAAACAAATCAACGAACTCGGTATTTTCCAACTTACGCTATGATCCTTCAGTTAATTCCTTTTTATCTAAAACGATTACTACAACTGTGTCCGATATTACCTTATTTGTGTTAGTTATGTAAACGTATCACTTTGTATCATATATTCAACAATGTAAACGATAGTTAAATACACCAGTTTAATTCACGACCTGTAAACAAATCCCCTTGTTCATTCGCTGAATATATGTCTATTAGATTCGGAAAAGTACTGCCTTAACAAAAACGGTTTCTAACATATGTCTATAAGAAGTTTATGTATAATATATGTGAGATAGCAATACTCATTCTTACCAATATTCCACACTTTTTGACTATTCACTATACTGTTTCAATTTTCGAATGGTAAACAACCCTATTTTAATGCTTGCTGACTCCCTGCCGGAGTCCGGAACTAACTTACGGTAAAATGCTGCCTCTGACCAATCGCTAACAAAAACTGTTTCCTAATCTATGTCTACGATACGTTTATGTATAATATATATGCAAAGGTAATACTTATTGTAGTCGATATTCCGCGCTTTTCTGTCAATTATCTGCACCAAAATCAAATGGTTGCTGCACCAAGATTATCCAGCCAATTGTTAAAAAAAGTTAACTAGTTTTAAAGGAGATGCGCATGCGTTGGAGGCACACTGCGTGACACTGCGATGCTGGCAGTTTATGTTGACACATACCTTTACTGTCGCTACTAAATAATATATATATATATATATATATATATATATATATATATATATATATATATATATATATATATATATATATATATATATATATATATATATATATATATATTGAATCTAGCTATACAAATGTCAGTGCTTATATTTATTACTCAAATAATAAATATTTTATAGTTAATTACATTGAACAGTATATTCGTTTTCTTTATAATGATTGCAGTCGAAAATTTGTAATAAATGTTGTATAAAGTTGTGTTGTATTACCGTCACTTAATAAAAGACACGCAAAATGTCTGAATAATGTTTAGTTTACTGTCGTATTCGTTTTCATGAATAATATAAATATGACTTGATGTGTTAGCAAATGTAGATTCTATACTTAAATATATTTATCGAAATTAATATAACTTGCAAGAATATCATAACACACTACATGTCAAAGTTCATCCCAATGGGGCGTTAATTTTAATGCTGACAAATACAAACATTCAAGGGTGACCTATCATGTTGAGTGGTTGTAACACTAAATCAATACAATCAAATAACTTACATTAGCGATAGCTCGCACAAGTACGTTTCCACATTAACAGTAAATATTTATAATATCATAGATTTAATACTTTTAACTAACCCAAAACTGAAAAAAATGTGGTGGAGTATTATACTATATGCTGTTAACTAATTAATTAAAACAGAGATGAGATAATGGTAGATATTGAAACTACAACATACGTGAATGTTCATCGAGGTCAACATGAACAAATGAAACTTTAACTCTTTAGAAAATGCACACAAAAACCGATATTTATAGTATCATAGATTATACACTGCTATCTAGCTGAACCAATTCACGACATTATCACCAGGGCTAACACATCGATAGGTATTTATTAAAAACAAATTATGAAGAATGAGTGCGAACCCATCCACTTAAATCCGTCAGCCCGTGTTATTGTGGGAACTGTTTTCGTGTATTAATAATTAACATAACAACAAACACATTGTATATGAAACTTCGCTGGGATATGATGATTGTGCATTTTGATTGTTACAGGACATGCGTTTTACAAACAACATGTTTTGTTTTGTTTGTAGATACAACAATTATATGTTATTTAGAACTTTAGACATTCTACCTTCTACATTCTACCCTCTATCACATTCCATAACAACGGCGCCACTCACCAAATCGCCGCTACCACAACTCGATTATGAATACAAAATGGACGGTTGGCGAAATGGTAAAAAAAATTGGTAGGCTGGGCGACGCCATTGTTCTTTACGACTTGTTGCACATTTGTACACTCGACATATGTAACATAGTTACATAAAAATCGAACATTATTGTGTTTCCAGTACAATTTCAACATGAAATTATATTCACAATTGTGCGCAATTGAAATTAAAAGATTTTTTGACAAACATTAGGAATTCTTCGCCCAATCGCAAACCTGAATTAAAAACAAAACAGATTTATTACAATAAGTGCGAACCCCTCCACTCTAATCGGGTCAGTGTAAAACAAAAACAGAGTTATAGCGATGGTAGAGCAAGTCATGCTGAGGCTAGCGGACTTTATTTGATGTGGGTATATTTCGTAGCCTGATAGATGGCGACAGTCGATCGGTGTAGGAACGTAACAGGCCGGTTAACTAAGGAGAAATGTTATACGGCTTTATATGGCTCTATGCAAAATTTCCTATAAAAATACGGATTTCAATCCCGTGGTACATCTGCTAAGTGTCCGAGGAAGACGCCTCTGAAGCAGGAATAGTAGAAGCGACAGCGGCGATCCACGTCTGCATACATCCCATCCTCTTTACCGGAGCAGTTTCTCCGTAGTCCGCATGGGGCGCTAGCAGTGCGTGTCCTGAGAGAAAGCCGACACACCTGTCTTTATAATAATATGAAACGCTTGTGGGAGACGGTTTCGTTATGACATTGTGTGACAACGTAAATACGAATATGCAATTGTGTCAAAAGGACGAAATGTGCGAGCGCAGTCGTTGTTCGCCAATAAATAAAGCGAGGACGGCCGGGTGGTGCAGACAAGTATTAGTGACGCTCCCTGCCGTATTAGCTATACAGGCCCTGCCTTTTTAGATTGTTAATGGCTAGGAGGAGCTGATTGGGTTTTCAGGAACAATGGGGTCATGTGCACGTTTTCAGACCGGTGATTGGTCGAAACTGATTTAACAAGATTGCCATCCAAGGCAAATGCCCAGATGGCAAGTTGTCAAGGAAGCCATTGGCTTATCGAGAGTCCAACATTTTTAATCGGT
>BSQZ01000259.1:0-23764 GCA_033239005.1 Lamellibrachia satsuma | reverse complement strand
AACATGTACCTAAAACATTAAGTAAAAGCTTAGGAATATCAGAACACAAACATGTGTACCTAAAACATTAAGTAAAAGCTTAGGAATATCAGAACACAAACATGTGTACCTAAAACATTAAGTAAAAGCTTAGGAATATCAGAACACAAACATGTGTACCTAAAACATTAAGTAAAAGCTTAGGAATATCAGAACACAAACATGTGTACCTAAAACATTAAGCAAAAGTTTAGAATATCAGAACACAAACATGTGTGTACCTAAAACATTAAGTTAAAGCTTAGGAATATCAGAACACAAACATGTGTACCTAAAACATTAAGTAAAAGCTTAGGAATATCAGAACACAAACATGTGTACCTAAAACATGAAGTAAAAGCTTAGGAATACCAGAACACAAACATGTGTACCTAAAACATGAAGTAAAAGCTTAGGAATACCAGAACACAAACATGTGTACCTAAAACATTAAGTAAAAGTTTAGGAATATCAGAACACAAACATGCGTACCTAAAACATTAAGTAAAAGCTTAGGAATATCAGAACACAAACATGTGTTCCTAAAACATTAAGTAAAAGCTTAGGAATATCAGAACACAAACATGTGTACCTAAAACATTAAGTAAAAGTTTAGGAATACCAGAACACAAACATGTGTGCCTAAAACATTAAGTAAAAGCTTAGGAATATCAGAACACAAAAATGTGTACCTAAAACATTAAGTAAAAGCTTAGGAATATCAGAACACAAACATGTGTTTCCTAACACCAACATGAATCGAACCTGCAACAACACTGAAATGAAACCATGTCAGTTACAACAGTTTAAATAAGGCAACCAACTCACCCTTCAGTGACAGACATCTGGACTGAGTGAACACTCAAGTTGGGGATTTTGTGAAGTGAATATAAAGACACATTTGCAATAAAGTTATTGCCTGTGATATATATTGTACACATGTTAATGGGACTGAATTAGTGTATTTACATAAATCTGTAATTGTGTCTCAAAATCTATGAAACCCTACTACCCTGTTAGCCACATTGATCACGCGTACTTACAATATTAAGTAAGTTAGTTTTAATTGTAAACTAAAATTAATTGAAATTAATTAATTAATTAATTTAAATGTTACTTCAACTATTCACACACTGCATATTTGGACATAGATTTGTGATAGGCTAAATCAGTTGATGAAGTTTTAAATGGAGCTTATTAATTAGATTAATTAATTAGACTTAAAACACATACAAAATCAGGTTTACTGTCAGTGTCACTGGGAAACGGATTGTAGTCGTCAGAAAAGTGTGATGACTGATCTGCAAGAAAACTGTTTTATATAGCCAACATTATAGTTAACATTTAACAATATTTCATGACAGATAATTAGACAAATGTGCTTTCTGATATACAGGCTTCTAAGCAAAAGATGAAAGGTGATTGAATATTGTTAAAGGGCTTTGCATGCAAGTCAAATAATGACAGAATGAACAACTTATAACCTTGCAGCTGACTCACTCTAAAGGCTCGTACTGAGCTGAAGGCTAAACACCGATCCAAGTATTAAAAGATAAATACCGTCATTGACATCACTTAAATCACTTCTTTCATTGGCACTGGTTGCTCCACACACTGGAGTCAGTTCAGTGCAACCTTCACGTTGTCATCCTAGCACAAACAATTATACATTATTCTGTTGATGAAAGTAATGTACAAATAACTCAACTGATACACATTTTATGTTCACAAAAACAATATTGGACATGTTTGTCACAAAGATAATCTGGAATAATTTTAAGATGTTAAAAAGAAGGATGATCTTTGAAAAAAAATTTAATTAACGTTTAGCGAAAGTAATAATGGCAGAGTATTAGATATAGATTTGTGTTAATGTAATAGAAACAGTAAGAAATAATAATAATAGCAATATTTTATAATACGTAATACTAATTGTCTGACTCTGATTGAGTATTTTAATATTAAAACCTTTTAATTTAATATTTATTCATAGCTTTGATATTTATATTCTTTGCTGATTATTAATGTTGCAAATTAGTTATCTAATCAAGTTATGCTCACCATGCATATACAACATATTTATATTTAAAGTGTATTTGTCAATGTATTTTTAGAGTCATATCTGTTGCACTACTAACATGACAAGACAGTTGTACCTTTTGCTGACTTGACTGAAGACCAGCCATCAAATGAAAAAGACAAAACTTATATGAGCTAAAAACAAAATAAGTGATATGTGATTTTTATTTTTAAATATGCAAATTATTTTCAATATATGTAGAAACATGAGTTGCACAATTAAATAAGGAAATATGTTTTACTGATAAATTACTAATTACAAAACCACTGCAGGCATATATTTCTGTGAAACATTATTTGACAGATGTGCTTTATTTATTCTCGAACTCTTCCAGTAAAATGCCAAAACAACATTTCAGGGAAAAATCGCCAACGAATACTAGATAAAAACCTTGGTGAAGTAAAATCTACACAGCAAAATGCAGCATATGATTCGTGGTCACCTGATTTACTTTGTAGTCCTACTGACCTCCACATATTGTTATGGAATAAAATTATTTGTCTATGGACACAGAGCACGCGAAGACCATCCAAAAGTGTTATATTATTTGGAAGGAACATTTGTGTGTCTTTCTTTGGATTCATGGGGAACACCATTTAAACTACTAAATGTCCTCTAGTAAGTGTAAAAAATATTGTAAAGTTCTTTACTGGTGTGTACGAATGGATTTCCTATAAAAAAGGCATTTTCCCCCACCACAATTTTACAAGAATCAATATAAACCAATCAACCATATATACTCAACATAACTGACAAAAACCATACCATTTGCTGGCCTCTTGTGAGCAGAAACATCCTTTTCTTTGACATGAGGCTGTGTCATCAGCTAGGAAACATCCTTGTCTTTGACATGAGGCTGTGTCATCAGCTAGGAAACATCCTTGTCTTTGACATGAGGCTGTGTCATCAGCTATGAAAAAAGAATTAAGTGTTTTTTCCAAAGCAAATTGTTGTGTTGTGATCACCTCAATATTGACTATTAAGTATTATCTGACATGTCACGTGTGAACCATGTAGAGTATTTGCAACAAAAGTTGTGCACAAAGTAAACTTGTAGCTACTAGCTAATACACATGTCTGAATAGAGGGTGTGTGTGTGACGTCACCACTTTTGCAATATAACATATGGAGTTCAAGCTGGAATACACTCTCATTGTGAATGTTCACTCATCCAGTATATAGTTTTTGCGTTGCACTGCAACCAGCATTTACTTTGTTGTATCGAGAGCATTTGTGAATAGTATCGTTATTTGTGAAGTATATGTTAAATTTTTTGGAGAAACGATCTGACAGATCATTTGTTGTACTATAGTATAGACTGCTGACAATTGATATTTCACAAGGAAAACAGACAACTATTGGAGGAATGGCATCAAATACCTGTACCTTACCCATTCCCTAGTAGCAGATCTATACAGACGCACCAACCTTCAAGATGAACTTGTCAAAGCCATTGGCTTTAAATTTTTAGTTTTGCAGAATTTTTAGTTTTGCAGAAAATTATGTAAGTGCTTTATTTTGGTTGCATGTCCCAACTTCGTACGTCGCACAATTCCGGGACAAATTGGTATTTTTTCGTCTTGCAATTAGCAGTTGATCACAGCCACGGCACAGGAGGTTAGTGTTTAGGCCGAACTGACAGCTGCAGTTGTCTACATCATATCACACAACATGAGTAATTTATTTAGTAAAATACTAGTTGGCTAGTAAGGTTAACCTTGCATATACGTGCGAACAAAAAGGAGCTGGAAGATAGGCAACTCGAATATACGTTAAATCAATATTTACGTGTTTTCTTCGAATTTTGCGGTAAATCGGTCACTAAGCCTTCTAAAGTTTTAAAAGCTGCCGGAAGTCGTCACTACCGCTTTACGACAATCAAGTCTCAACGTAACATTGATTAAACTATACATTGTTAGCTAAGTAGACATCTATGCATGCAACAAATGAATTTGTTCAGCTTATACCAATATATAGGCCATGTTAAACGTGTATACCATGTATTTCACAATTCTTTAGTGAATGTTGCAAATCTATTGCCGTCGCTTCAAGGTCAAGGTCAAGGGCCAAGGCCAATATAGGGGTCCGTCGATCTCGGCCCTTCACGATCTCGGCTCCGTCGATCTCGGTCCATGTTGACTTCGGCCCACATCGATCTCGGCCCACCCATTCCACCTATTTTATGATAAGTGGATTCATGTGAAGTGTAAACTATTTATTGTAAATTAGTTACTTGGAGAAAGGTATGTGTCAAGAAATGCTGCACGGATGTTTTGGTTTTAGGCCTACTATCAACGCGTTGATCTCGGCCCACCCCCATTTTTAGGATCATGTTATTCGTACGGGATGAGGTGAATGCGTATATATATATATATATATATATATATATAATATTTATATATAATATATATATAAATATTATATATATATATATATATATATATATATATATATATATATATATATATATATATATATATATATATATATACGCATTCACCTCATATAAATATTATATATATATATATATATATATATATATATATATATATATATATATATATATATATATATATATATATATATATATAATATTTGCTTTGGAAAAACACTTAATTCATGTTCTGAGGAGTTGGATGGCAGAGCGGTCGCCACCCTCATACTCTTCCCAGTACCCGAAGATAGTTCGCTGCAAGTCGACGAAGACCTTCCTCTGGTGCCTCCGCAACTTTCCCTCGGACACCAGCCGCACCTGGACAGGGATCATACTTGACTCGTCGTGCAGCAATGCCACCAGCATGTACAAGTTCATGCCAGCACGACCCCTGGCGTTGAGGCGAGTGTGCCAGCCCTCGAGGTCGTTGTTCGTGCACACGGACTGGAAGTAGACACCCCAACATGTTGGTGGCCAGACGTTGCTCTCGATCCAGGTGCGGCCGACGTACTGTAGAAGCGGAGTCAGCGCGGCTGTTGCTTCTTTGTTCCAGTCGTCGGAAGATTGGTGTGATGTGTCGTGCAGGCAGAAAGCACAACACCATAACCTTCCGCAGGGACTTGAAGGTGCCGTCGTCACTGGCGTACGCAACTTGCAGTCCGCACTCCTGGATACGCCTCCAGATGGCCTGGGTGAAATGGAAGGCGCATCCCTTCAACTCCACGGCCGGAAAGACGACACGTGCAGCGCGCCACGTAAGCGTCCTCGAAATCAAGGACCATTCGTTCAATCCGTCGACGTGTCAGCATGGCACACAGTTCTCTAAACACCGCTACATAATCAGTCTTGCGGCGGCGTGACATGAAGCACATTGTCAGGGGAAGTTGCTTCGTGCAGCCATCGTGGCGAACAATCGCGTTGACCGTGAACAGCTGATAAAACGGCTGTCGCACGACGTAGAAGGTCGCGTCCACGTACCATGTCCTCGCCTTGGTGGCACCACTTTTCGCATGATTCGCACTGTACGGCTTTAGAATTTGTCTGTACTCTTCTGTGGCATTCTACGCAAGGGTGTAACGACGGCATTGCTAATGAGTTGTGAATAGCCTTTCTACTACAGTAACGCACTATTTATAGAAACATAACACCCGCACCAAGCCATGATTGGCTGCCTTAATCATCTACTTAAACAGTCACACCCCGTTTAACGTTCTGATTGGCTATCATGAAAACCTAGACAAATTTAAGCTCATATCTGGAAATTCCCGTGACGGGATTGGCGGATTCTAGAAACAGTGTTTACATTCCAAGAAAATGCAGTTAAGTCACCAAATTAATGCAAGACGAAAAGACAATGCAGCTTTCCCAACAAAAGTAAACAAAATCACACATCTATTCCATATTTGTTGTAAAAACCTACTGCAGCACTATTTACTGTAGGTCCCTACATTATTGGTGGTATTTGCAGTGTGAATACATTGAAAAATGTACTTAAGTACAAGTACTTTTGGTGGATCCATTTGTATAACGGAATAGGGAGTCTGGAACGTGTTATAAAATTATATGTGGATATTATTGTTTGTGAGGGAGGTACTCTGAGTATTGTGAGAGGAAATGTTTTAATTGTCTTCAAGATGTACTCATTGGACTGCTCACTGGTGCACCTGTACCTCACATGTACTGGTGTTAATCAGGGTTCAGGGCTGGTGTTATTTACCTCTACCAAAATTACCAGTTAGATACCGCAGATGTCGGAAATTTTGTTCCGATGCACTTTGTACAATGGGCAGGTGTGAATAAGAAACACAGCTTCAACTTCACAACTGCGGTGGCAACGATTCGCGATGCAACAACAGCAGACACCAAAGACCAAATGCATTGGGGTTCTCTGATATGTGAAACAATAATGATCAATTATTGTGTTTTTCTGTATTGTTCCATGAGAATACACTTAATTAAAAAAAATTTTTTTTTACAAAACAAACATTAAAACACTTTTGTTGTTGTTGGGTGTATGATCTCTTTAATTTAACTTTATTAAGTTAAAGTATATAGTTTACATTTTAAGTAACATAAATTTTATTACTGGAAATTCTTATTATTTACTAAACATTACCTATTAGATACTCTTTTTGTATTACATTCAACTTGTACAAAAGGGACTAGTCTCCGGGTGTAAAATATTTCCCTTTTGAAAACATTTATATACACAAATTCAGGTTTTCATTATAGCCTGGGTGCAATAAACAAGCAGACCGTATAACGGCTATGCCATTATTCAAACAAAGACTTGCTCAATGAAACAATGCTGAATCAGCAAGCTGATTACTAGGGCCTCCACAGTTTCTTGTCATACACAAATCAAAGATAAAAAAGGAAATAATCTGTATGTAATCCAAGCTGATTGCTAATGCCTCTGCCGACTCCACACGTTGTTACCACCCACAAATCAAAGACAAACAACACAAATACATCTGCTCAGTGAAACAATGCTAGAGCAGCATACCGATTACTATGGCTTTCACACTTTCTTAACAGACACAAATCTAAGAGAAATAACATGAAAGGATCTGCTCAATGAAACAATGCACGGGCACTAAGCCGATGACTAATGCTTTTGCCGACTCCACACGTTGTTACCACACGCAAATCAAAGACAAACAACACAAACATATATGCTCAACGAAATAATGCCGGAGCAGCATGGAAATGACTAAGGCCTCAACACATTTGTAAGGCACACAAATCAAAAACACATCACATGAAAGGATCTGCTCAACGAAACAATGCAAGAGCACCAAGCTGATTACTACAGGGCCTTTGACTTTTTAAAAATGGTTTTGATTCTAATCCAATTTTAAATGCCTATAAAATAAGTTCCACTTAATTTACTATAAGAATGACGACTGTGCGAATAACTTCATTAAAATATGTGGGCCGATCGACGTGAGCCGACATCGACGTGGTAAAGCGTAAAAACAGGTAAACATCCGTGTAACATTTTATTTCTTTATAAATAATATACATATATCTTTACACATATCCCCAACACCACGAACAACGGGAGAACAACTATCTAATCAACAACTAAATAGGTGGGCCGACATCGACGTGGGCCGAGGTCAACACGGACCGAGATCGACGGGCCGAGATCGCCAGGGACCGAGATCGACCTGGGTCGTTCACCTCCACTGTGTGCGCCTTTCGGAAGTTACACTAAAAGCCGTTGTTCCCTTCTATGTGGTGGTTTTGCAGCGGGTAACGGGCAAAAATCACATTCCGAGAGACAAATCAAACACAGCGATCAATCTTTGAACAATGACGGCCGCTTAACGCAGTCCTGGGGACCGGAGACATGAATTACAAAACTAATCGGCCGACTTGAGCAGGCAGAATAACGGACTGGGTGAAAAAAGCTCTACTCGATATGGCGTGCATGTTTATACAGAACTGTTGATTTTGTAGCTAATTATATTGCATTACAGAACAATAATTAGGCACCTATTTAGAATACTGCAAACAAGCATATGACAAAAAGACATGCAGATACATCTGGAAAGAATGAAATGAGGTCTATGACGAAGCCTTGAAAGAATGAAATGAGGTCTATGACGAAGCCTTGAAATAATGAAACGAGGTCTATGACGAAGCCCTGAAAGAATGAAATGAGGTATATGACGAAGCCGTGTCATAATCACCGACACTTCATTCGCCCACCAACAACACGGAAGTTTTCGCGCATGCGCGATCCTACCGACATCCTCTGGTTGTATCGCAGTTGCATCCTAAAAACTATTAGTCTCGTCTTCGAGTGAGGGAGCCAGATTCGAGTGGAGTTTTTGAATTGTTGGGATTTTGAAATCGAGGGTCAGGAAATCAATGCAAGTCGACGGATTTGACGGCAGCGATTCGATTCGAGTATTTTGAGGCCATAGACTGGAGTGTATCAAACTGTGTTACAATCGAACATTTGAACTAAATAAATAGAAGAAGCTTTAGTACACACAATGTTTACTCAATTCTTTCCATTACACGATTTATATAAGATAAATAAAATGGAAAAGTGAAGTCCTGCCCTCCAGCTGAGCTTCACTTTTACTTTTTTGTTGTTGAATGACCATCGAGTCCTCCGCTAGAAGCGGATTCTGAACAGACACTCTGTCGTGTTGCTGTCATATCGAAGCGTGAAGCGCAAAGATCGGAATTTCCGATCAATGGCGATTGACCTCGTATAACGTATTATTGTTGTGTATAGGGTTGATCGGTATTTCAGATCACCAACTGTGAAATGCGTATTTATGTACATCTTGTACTAGTACCACTAGTACAAATAACAAATGATTTGAGAATTGTATATAAAGCACGTTAACAACATACTGCAGAAAAACAGGTGTCTATGCCTGTGTACCATAACATATACAAATCATTACAAATTCATACAATTGTAAGCATATATAATTATGACAATGTACGGATAATTGAACCTTATGTTTATTGCAGGTGCAATCCATTCCAACTTTAAAAAACAAATTTTGAATGTTTATTTAGTTTTTGTTGATTCGCCTGGCACCATTCTAACTACTGCCATCTGGTAGCTAATTGTACAAACTTCAGACCGCGGTTCAACTTAGCCTCGATTATCCAGGCTCCGCGATGTGGCGCCACCATTTGTCGCACACATCATCGCCTGGACACAGAGTGGGGTTCCCATTGTGACGGAAATTATGTATGCGCCCAGATTCTGGGCGCATTCTGGGACACTGCCACAAAGAAATCGAATTGTGTATATCGCGCGTTTGGTCTGGCTAAGGCGGCAGTTAAAGCAATTCTTTGGAAATTTTCATCTCTTTATAATGTACAAAATTATTCAACAACACTGTTAATATAACTAATTCATGCAATTCTATGCATTTACTTTATTAGAATTATGTTATTATTAATCACTAATGACCATGACAATTATCGATATCATAACTCCGCGTACGCGGAGTTTCTACTTCGCGCCAGCATTCATGATCCATATAAGGCATGCTCATGAATATTCGGTACCGTCCGTCAGACTTCGGTTAGCTCCGCTGTGTTTATGGGGCAAGAAAAACGTGTACCACGTCATCAACATGTGTGTGTTTGTATTGGCTACCGCCAAGTTAGTGAATCATGGCCGAGGCCAGTGATTTTGTTAAACGAAAACGTGGGCCAGCTGCTGTTTATGCAACGGAATCGGCTAAGAAAAGAAGGAAAAGAGAAAGGGACAATCTGTGGAATAAACGGAGAGTAAACATAGCGGCAGCCCATGATAGATGGATGGAATTAAAAGAAGTGCACCAGCTTTCCACCCACGAAGCCGTCGCGTTGTTGTTGTTGGACAACTTTGACAAGTGAGTGTGGTTATCTTCAGTCGACATATTTTGGTTAATAAATCTTTTTAAAATGTTAGTACAATTGTGACAAATGATGTCAGACGTGATACCTGTTAACTGGTAAAAATAAATCTGCCAACATATGAAACTGAAAAAAGTTTTTACAAATGTTATAAACATGTTTTTATGTGTCGTCGTTGCAATGGTTCAATTGAATGAAAACCATGAGAAATATTAGAAAAGTGGTTGACAGATTATTTTGTATGATGTAAATTGGGGTATTTTTTATTTAATAGCCATGCATAAGTTGTTTTTGTAGATGGTGACCAAATGCTGAATAATAAAAATTACAAATTGATAACATACAAAATGTTTTCCATTCTTTCACAGGAGAACTGGGAGCTTGGAGAATTTCAGTAGCGTCATTTTGATGTATGCCAGCAAGCGATACGCATTCAGGTATTTTATACTCACAAAAGCAACATACCCTGCATGTATTTTTGTGCTGTAACATTCAACTGAAAAACTTTTTCATTCGAAATGAAATATCAACTAGCACTGTATTTCTTAAAAGGAAAAAACAAGGCACTAACTAAAAAGCTTTTTTGTGTGTACACAAAGTTTAATATTGTATGTATATTATGAAAAATTATAATGAATTTTTTGCTGTTGTGGAAATTGGACTATGCTACAAGATGTAATATAATATTATTTCAAGCAATCGTTGTTATTCCCTTTAACAAATAACAGAGGGTCAGCTAAAATTGATTTAATATTTTTAAAATTGTTACATCAATATCTATTGTTTCTGATACATGTCTGGAATCCAACATGTACTCAGAAGTTGCTGAAAGAAGTGGAGGAAAATGTTGAAACGTGGCTAACAGAAAATATATTTTCTAGTTACTTTCTACTCTTAGTTCACTTGTAATGCTATTTTTTAGATATCCATCATACCGTGCCAGAAATTATCTAGCAATGATAGATCACAACAGACACCTGGACAGGCCATATGCTGCTAAGAAGAAAGATGGACAGCCAATGTAAGTAAATACAAATTTGGCATCATGCACTCATGTTTATTGCAGTGCTCATCGCTCCAAACAGTACGAGAGTTATTTCTGGCATACAGATATGTCAAAAAGCTGAAATTCTTGCAACATAGACCAGAATAACTAACTCATCTAAAAAATATTTATTTAGTGATGACACCAAAATAAGAACAAAACAGAGTAACTACTTTGTTTTGATGATAACAAATTAAATGATTTTGTACAAAAACAGAAAATCATCTGATTACATCATTTGCTTCTTTCTATCAGGTACCAGAGAATGTGTCACAAACAAAACAAGAACTGGTCAGCATGTCAGAAAAAGGAGAAGAAAACCTACAAATATGTGCCAGAAATTGTTGAAAGAATTGTCAATATGCGTTTGGATGATGAGCAATCATTGTACAGGAGAGCAGAACGTGGCGAACATGATCCAAGGAACATCGCATCAAACATTATGAATATAGGACCTGTTCCTGTACCATCAACGTCTGAGATAGTGCAAAAGCAGCGTTCCCGTTTTCATTGATGCACTGCACTGTGAATGGACTTAAGTTGTTGAATGTCTTCAGTCTTATGATATTGCTATCCAGTTCATGTGTTTGTAAAGGTTGATATCAGGAAACAATATGATGCAATATCCTGAATTGAAAATGGACATGTGGATCTTGGTACTTATTTACTTACTGGGCCGTTGTTTAACAATTTACATTTTGTTAATTGTGCTGCAATTTGGGCATCTACTGGTTAAGCCTATAGTAAAGTTAACACCAGAACAGGTAGGCAGCAACTCTTGATTATGTTCATAACAAAAACAAGAAATGTAGATTAAAAGGCATCCAAAAAAGAGACATAAATTTTGATTGATTATAAAACACCTGTGAATTTACCTAAACTAATTAGCCGAATTTGCTTGGTTTGAAACCGGTGTATTGCAAAAATTCATCAGGGAATTCATTCCTAATCTTCCACACACAGCAGGATGGAATCACCCTACGATCACCTGCTGATAATTTTTTGTGTACCCACATGATGAACATGCGGCACGACCCATGACGGAGAGATTTGTTTTGTTAGCCTCTTCCTGTTCTGCCAGAATGTCATTTCTGAAACCATTATGTAGTGCAATGTTGAAAGGGTTTAGAAGAAAATACCAATGATGGTCTAGAGCCAAACACTGTTGGCATCTCCACACAGTTTTGACAGATGCACCATTCTGGTGCACTCCCAGATGACGGGTGGTATTAAATTAACGTCTCCATTGGTCATAATGGCTTGGATGTCATACCAGAATGATGGATGCCTCAATGCAGTTTTTGCTACAACTTCTCGCAGTTGGTTCGCGGGTATGTTCTGTACAACATTCTGAAATATATATGTAACAATTTTGTGATGTTACCTGCAATGGTAATTCAAGTAATGTTATGGTCTTGGTGAACCAGATTTGGGGTAGAGAAAAAAAATGGGAAATACATACACAAAAAGGCTTAGTTATAAATGACATTTCCATTTCCTGTGGTATTCTGAACCACATCAAGCCCAGTGCATTGACTACCATATATCTAAAAATTGCTGGTCTAGTAAAACCTGTCTTGGGCGACCACCCCTTCTGCACAGCCAGTGGTCCCTCAAGACAGGTGGTCTTCCGTAGCAGGTTGCAGGTAAAACAGTACAATCATACTGATTTATGATTGTATGTATGAGATAAGGTACAAAGACATGGTGGCATACGTATACACCTGTATTGTGTTCACTTTATTGGCATTTTTGTTTCCTTACATGTACAGTGTATTGGAAAGAAGAACTCGATTAAAATGTCCCAAATCATGCACATTTGTCTATACCTCACAACATAAATTGCCAGTTAAATGCAACTCGTATAACACTTGTATAATATAACAATGTCATACAGACTTAATTTAATTAAACATTTATAATTAGCAAAGTGTACCACACAACAACAAAATGGTGGATATTAGTATATAATGAGAGGTATTCCCCCGGCGGATAATGGGGCACTATAACTACTGTGATCGGTGGACCAATCTGGCTTTCTTTCCCATCAAATTTCAACTGTTGGCGTGTTCCGGTCGCTCATAACAGGTCAAAATAATGTTGATGTGATAGTCGTTGGTCGCCTTTGGCAAGTGGTCGCTCATTGCACATACATTATTGTTAGAAACAGTTTGTGCGTACGATTGTGGTCGCCCAAGACAGGTTCTGTTGTACCTCGATTTGCTCCTTTTGCAAGGATGCATTCATCTGGTGGGCAGCTCTTTCCTCTTCCCCGAGTTCCACGTGCTGCCCTAGAACTTCCCCGACTCCTTTGACTTCCAATGCCACGACGTCGCCTTTGACCACGGTCACCACCTCGTCCTCGGTCCCCTCCACCAGTTTCTGCCACAACGTTGAACTGAAATATTAACAAAAAGCCAAGTTAAATTACCATGGTAATATGCATAATGTGTTCAGTCTTAAGACAAATTCAACTATGTGTGTGGATATATTTAGTTTACTAACTATCCTGTTCACAAGTTTATTTTTTTATTCTCTTTAAAAAATCTGTGATTTGAGAAACCATGGTCAAGGTAAGATTTTGTAAGGTCTCTCGTGTGCACAAATTGCATGTCTGCAATCCAGTTCTACCCATATGAGATGTATATGTAATATTTACTGGCTAAGAAAAAAATCAGGTTTTGCCTCTATGACATTTGCTCAAAATATTTAATGCACAATGACTTATCATTTTGCTGCAAAATACTCTCACGTGTGTGCTGCACCAATTAGGACAACGGATTTGAATCTACACAACACAAGAGAGGGTAATTTCACAGACAGTCAATTTTGCCATCCCTGTCACATTCCAACAACGGCGCGAAATATACCCCGTCCTAGATTTGGGCAACATCAAGGACCAGGTTAAACCTCTGGCTACGGTTGCACATTCTGATATTTTAGGTGTGCAGTTTCGTTCAGTGCATGCCAAATAGTGTGCAATTTAGTTTTATTAACTGGAAAGACGATACCCTTGCCAGGCTTGTCTAGACACACAGTCACAGACCCAGCTAGCACCGACCGCTGCCGCCGCCGCCGCCGCCGTCGCCGCGCGAGCAGACGGTAGACGCGGCGGACGTTATAATTATACTTAATCGAAAAGTTGCCCAGCGAACCGCATTAGAAAGCATGATAAATAAACAATGCATAAGCTTCCTGCATTGATAAAAGTAGCTGTCAATACACATATGTCTACGAATTGCTGATTTAAAAAGCCATTGCTTGAATAAACTCACCTCGGAGCCTGACATGTTGACTGTGTGTGACGTCAGCATTCCCTGTGCGCTTCACTGAGCATGCGTGCATACTTATACTCGGGCTGCATAATTAATCATCCACATGGCAGCAAGCTCAAAATGCTTCATGTAAACACAATTATTTGTCGGCTTTTTTTGCCCATATAACACCTAACTTATGCATAAAATGCAAGAAATAAGAGGCAGAGAATGTACTTATGGGAACTGATCACGTTTTGATACAGTACATCTCAAATGCATGTTACCTCACAAAGAATCGCTTTAAGCAAACAGTTTTTAAGCAGACCGCATATTTTGTATATTTGTTAGTCATTGATATATTCAAATGAACTTTGAGTATGTGTTCTAAATTAGTGTTATGGAGGTATTGATGGGCAATATATGAATTCGATATGTGCATGTGGGCGATAATGGGAGAACGTTCGTCTAACGCCCATAAATTACTTCAACAACAGACGAAAACACAAGGATCTGTTTATCTAAGATTTTGAAATGAAGTGAGAGAAAAATCAATTTGAGGCCGTGAGACTATATTTTGCCATCAGACTATATCAAATATCTTGTTCTCCTGCTCAGGAAAACAAATCTCCCAGATCTCTGCTGAAACAAAACAAATTCTTTGCAGCCTAACAACATATTGTTAATCCCTCCATTTACTAATGCCTGAACAATGCAGACCTGTCTAACCTGTGTCCTTGTGTCTTGTGTGTCGCTGACATTGTTTATAAGCCATAGACGAGCAAAGAACTGGCCCCTTCAGGTTCCCTATTGTCAATTTGTCATCCATTGTAAACCAGGCTTGATGTACAATCCGTTAACTATCCATTCAGATAATAACTCGATACATCATGGTATAAGTTGTATTATATTTATGTTCACATACAATAGATACAATACAGCATGGACGCTGCTCAAGGAGATCTTTGGGCAAAAGGTAAATGAAAAGTTCCCAAGGAAACTGCCTGAGTAGACATCATGTGGTGATTGTATCTGGGAAACAGATGCGAAAGGTCATTACAGCCACAATGGAATCACGCTAGAAGTCACTGTTGGACAGGAGGTAAATATATTTCTTGTTCATTACACAGTATCAAAGCCCGACTACAGTGTGACAGGACTATCAACAGTTCTGTAATCATCACAGGTAGAAATGACAGTTAATTAGTCTTGTGGACAGGTAGTGCTGAGATGTTATTAGTCCTCACAAACAGTCAGTAATGTTTTACAGGTGTCACTAAGCCATCTTGACTGAAACAATTCCATTAAAATTAAACTGTTGCCTCATATAACAAAATAATAGATTTCATTAAAAAACATTATTTTGGGTGTCAACAAAACGTTTAGTCTTTTTATTAAAATGAATAGTACATGTTTTATATTGCAACAGCCTGAACTTGTCTGTGGGACAAGTGTCCAGGATTATGTTCTTGTCCTACACTGTCACTGGTAGCTACTTGTCCTACACTGTCACTGGTAGCTACTTGTCCCGGACAGGCGTTAATGTCAAGCCCTGCTTTGTATCTTTTCCAGTGGTTCATACACTATAGAGTCTGTTTGTATATTTGGTGAACTTGTGAGCTTTTTATTGTCCTACTGGTTCTCCACACATATTTATTTGCTCTTTTTCACATTTTTGTGGTATTTATATTAGGTGAGGTACAATATTTACGCTGTTGTGTCATTTTATCCCAACCTGGAGGTGGAGGCAGGCCCTGAATTATGGCTCAGTGATGGTGACACAACATGTGAGTGGCCTCCCAACAATGTGACGCCAGCCATAGAATCAAGGCACAGCCCAGAGCTGATTGGACAACATATAGTGTAGCTCCTGAAGAAAGGCATAAGTAAATATGGAACAAGATCAAATTACTGAATAAACGTCACAGATTGTAGACTAAAATACAATTCAGACTTATAAAATGATGATGCAGTTATCGCGGTGCTATGTTAATAACAGATTAATGCCTGATAAGATTCATATTTTTAAATGGACAAAATGGTACACACCACTCATAATTACAATACACAAGAAAATTACTTCAAAAACAAGTATTGTAGAACAGCGTAGAGGTCAGTGTTAATGAGTGTTAAAAAGGCCCTATTTTGTGGAATCAATTAAATAAGGATCTGCTGTGATCTGTTGACCTTTAAGACATTATACAAAAATGTTTTGGTTAACAAATATACTATGTAGTTCTCAGTAATCTGCTTACTGCATCGTTGGGAATATATATATATATATATATATATATATATATATATATATATAGATTACATATTTAAAACCACTAGAAACCAAAATAAATTTTAAAAAAGTTACGCAAACTGGATCCAATCACGAAAACTTGCTATTACAAGCCGACGACTTAACACATTAGACCATATGGGAATATACATGAAATGCGGTAAAGTAGCCAAAGTATTGATGCAAAATGTAATTACAACCCATAATTTGAAACTAATATATATTATGTGAAAGTAAATTGGTAATGACAGGTCATGAATTTGTCAAATGTTTATAGATTGGGATGCACCATTATAAGGGGTGGCTGATTTGGCCATGAACCATTGTTTAACTTCCGAGACTGGATGGCCAGTTGCCAGGGAATTGCCACCGCCAAATCCGAGGCCTGTATGCCCTGTAATGACCTTGAGTAAATATTACTGAAACAATGGTTTGACAAGGTCATATGTTTAAGGGAGGAGGCTGGTCCGCAAATGGGCAATAATAACTTTATGTTAGTTTGAAATGTCATGAACAATATCCAAGTGACCACACCAATTTGCTTTGGAGAAAAACACTTCATTCTTTTTTATAGCTGAAACATGTCAAGTTCAAAGAGAGTGCCGCTGACCAGAAGTCAACAAATGGTACGGTTATTTTCGCTGTTGTTAGTTGTTAGTGTAACAAAGGGTAAAGGGGTCTAGTCCTGTGTGTCTTGTTAGTGTAACAAAAGGTAAAGCTGTCTAGTCCTGTGTGTCTTGTTAGTGTAACAAAAGGTAAAGGTGTCTAGTCCTGTGTGTCTTGTTAGTGTAACAAAAGGTAAAGCTGTCTAGTCATGTGTGTCTTGTTAGTGTAACAAAAGGTAAAGGTGTCTAGTCATGTGTGTCTTGTTAGTGTAACAAAAGGTAAAGCTGTCTAGTCTTGTGTGTCTTGTTAGTGTAACAAAAGGTAAAGGTGTCTAGTCCTGTGTGTCTTGTTAGTGTAACAAAAGGTAAAGCTGTCTAGTCTTGTGTGTCTTGTTAGTGTAACAAAAGGTAAAGGTGTCTAGTCCTGTGTGTCTTGTTAGTGTAACAAAAGGTAAAGGTGTCTAGTCCTGTGTGTCTTGTTAGTGTAACAAAAGGTAAAGGTGTCTAGTCTTGTGTGTCTTGTTAGTGTAACAAAAGGTAAAGGTGTCTAGTCCTGTGTGTCTTGTTAGTGTAACAAAAGGTAAAGGTGTCTAGTCCTGTGTGTCTTGTTAATGTAACACATTTGACACAAAAAATAAAGAGGCTACTATTATCATTTAATTGACAAAGAAATGATGCACACATCGATACAACTCTTGAGGCACACGCTCACGTGCACATAACTCGTAGTGATAACTAACTTCCAAATGTAATATTTATGAATATAAAAGTCAAAGCTAGGAATGAGTATTTAATAAAATATTCAGTCAGGTTTCTGAGACTTCATTTAGCTTTTTTATGACTGCAACGTCACCCATCATCACAATGTCACCCATCATCACAATGTCACCCATCATCACAAGTGCTTCAGTCACTTTGAGAATACAAAAAGTACCATTGTTAAAATTGTGTGTATAAAATGTTTTCTTATTTTGTGTTAGGACGACAGTGTGAAGGGAGCAGTGGATTGGCTGAACAAATTAGAAACGCCAGTGCCAATTAGAGCTGGCACCAAACCAACAGTATTTCAGGGTTTCCAACTTTTGAAGTAGAAAGCAGAAATAAAAAGTAGTACGCCCATTGACTCGAGTATCAAAGTCATTGTACAAGCTACTCCTGAAGAAAGGCATAAGTAAATATGGAACAAGATCAAATTACTGAATAAACGTCACAGATTTTAGAAATGAAAAGGAAAGAGGAGTCGATTAAACGTCAAGATTCAAATTCAAATATCTAATTCTGATTAATATGTTTGTAAACATTGTTTTCTAACTCCAGCGAGCTTATAGATCTAAAGAATAATGGTAATGATATATAAAGTAGAGTGCATTTATAATATTGTGTAATGATATTACTAACGGCTCTCTTTGTTCCAGCATGTTCCGTGGCTAACTGTAAAGAATGCTCCGTGCGAAACTGATTTCGTTGTGAAAGAAAACGCCTGTCAAGGTAATTCCTTTTTGTGTTAAATTTCGCTGACATAGAACGAGTATTTCAACAAAATATCATTGTACTGTGGCGTACAGAAAAGCGGCATCTATTCAGAATGCTGATAGTGGCTTCAGGAAGGCAGGTTTGTGGTCATTGACCATATACGTATTTCAAGACTCCGACTTCGCTGCTGCTACGGTAACTAATGTAATCATGGAAGCTGCACAAGAGCATAACCCCATGCCACCTCTGACCCCAACAGTGGCAGCTCCAGCACTGACAGCTGTTGCCATGGTGACTGCACAAGAGCACAACCCCATGCCACCTCTGACCCCAACTGTTGCAGCCCCAGCACTGACAGCTGTTGCCATGGTGACTGCACAAGAGCACAACCCTACGCCACCTCTGACACCAGTTGTTGCAGCTCCAGCACTGACAGCTGTTTCCATGGAAACTACCAGAGTTATGACCACCAAAAAAAGAAACTAGCTAAACAAAGCAAAGTCCGACTAGAGATAGCTATGCCTACTAGGCCTACACCCACCCAAGAGCCCAGTACTTCTAAGACCACTGCATCTCAATCGAGAGCACACAACAGTTCTGATCCAACCAAACCTTGTCGACTGCAGCTCATCAAGGAAATCGAAGGCTGCAGAACGGGTCAGTGGTGCACTGTTTTGTACGATGGTAAAATCTACCCAGGCATAATGCGACGAGTCATGGATATAACGAAATAAACTGTGTTGGTGCAGTGCATGTAAATTGTGGGACAGAAGAGGTTCCGATGGCCTCTGAAGGATGACACAGCAGTGTACAAATTGCAGTTGACACTATATAGGCATAGTGCGACAAGTAATGGATGTGATGAAATACTCTATGGTGCCAGTGCATACAGTTGACACTATACAGCCATAGTGCGACAAGTAATGGATGTGATGAAATACTCTATGGTGCCAGTGCATACAGTTGTGAGACAGAACATGTTGTGGTGAGCTCTAAAGGTTGTCGATCATTTCCACTGGCCTATTCCGGAGCCATTGACAGAAGACTATGAACATTAGGCCCTGTTAACATTTCATTTGACTATTCATTAATTTTATGTTTCTAATGAACACTATATTTTATTATTTTATTTATTAATTCAAAGTTTGGTCTACATAATTTGTTTGTTTGTCCAGTCACACACTGGTATTTATTAGTATATTGTGTTTGACTATTGATAACTATTATTGTCATAACGAACACTATTTGTTATTTATGTATCATTTCAAAATTATCCTATATATAATAATTTTAATTTTGGTCCAATCGAAGACATTGGGTGGTCCAATCGAGGAAACTGTGGCCATGATTGGACTGTTTTGTAATTTTTTTTATTTCTTGTTGAAAATAAAATATAAACTCTATGGTATATTGTTTACATCAGTTCCATTTGTTTTCGTATCTATATTCAATTTTATCGTTAAGGGTCCCAATCCCGGCAACTCTCCCCTATACGTAACATAGTTTCAAACAAAAACGGATGTTATTTTGTTCCCACACACAAGCAAACACTATCCACAATTGAAACTGAGAGATTTATTGAAAACAATTAGGAGTTTACCAAATTAAATGATGATGTGCAGATTCTGTACATCATAATTATGTAAGTTGTGGCAGTGGAGAAATCATAATTTACATTACATTCACTATGTGGCGCCACTGGTGGAGAGTTTGGCTCAAATCATAAATCAGTGAATGACTATTGAGAGAGATCATTTCTTTGTAGTTGAAGAAATTGTTCCATCGGTTGTGGAGCCATCGTATGGAGTCAGCCGGATCGTGTACGCCCTCTTAGAACACAACTTCTGGATGCGAGAGGGTGAGGAACAGCGCACAGTGAGTGTCACATCAAATATTCTCCAAATAAAACTTACTTCTAGTACAAGACATTTTGTGCAAGTCTCATTTGAAACACACTGGGATATTCTGAGTCTGTCTGATTGATTGTTTCACATACAAGGGCAGCCCACTGATGATCTGACAATCTGTCTCCAACTTTGTCAGTCCCTTGCTGCCACTTGTGTCTCATGGAAGTCAAGTCATGTCTTGTCTTTGATGTTGTCCATCCAGTCCTATCTCTGTCTGTCTCTGTGTCTTGGAGGAAGACTACTAGGCCAGTGGATGCCATATGCTAAATTGAGTGTATGTAACATTTAATAAGTAGACGTGATTTTTAAATTAAACAAATGAAAAAATATGCCTATCACTTTATGTTCTTTATTTGAAATTACGGCCCTTGTATCTCACAGAATGCAATGTGCATGTTGACAAACGCATCTGTAGATGTACAACTTGTTCTCTTTATGTACCTTTATTAGTTTAAGACGACTGATTGGATTGGATTTGCAGGTGTTATTTGATTAACTGGCATTGAACAATATACCCCTTTTACATGAAGGAAAATAACCAACAAAGTGGGGCAAATATTTTTACAAGACTGCATACTTTGTGATGTACAAATGTTTATGAGATATAATCTACACATGGTTTCATGTTACTGGTCTCCTGGGGCCAGTTTAGTTTAACAGGAACAACTGTCAGCCCTGATTGTTGAAATAAACTATTGTAGCTATGCTACAGGTGATTATTGTCTTAAACTGTTTTATAAGAACAATTATCACTAAGCAGGTTGTTATCCACGAATCACTGAGTAATACAATGTTTCTGTCTGTCTGCAGCACCTTGCCCTGCCGCCAGTAATTGCCCCGTACAAATGTTCTGTCCTGCCGCTAAGCTACAACCCTGAGTTTACGTCATTTGTGAAACAGACCTGTAAGTATTACCTGTGTTTGTTGTGTACTATATACTGCTAGAGAAGTATTCTTCTTTTTGTAGTCACAGCCTCAATTACAGCGTTGGTGTCTCATTGCAATCTCTCTATCCACTTCAAGTCCACCATCTCTCCTATGCTCGATGTTGTCAATCTCTCTATCCACTTCAAGTCCACCATCTCTCCTATGCTCGATGTTGTCAATCTCTCTATCCACTTCAAGTCCATCATCTCTCCTATGCTCCATGTTGTCAATCTCTCTATCCACTTCAAGTCCATCATCTCTCCTATGCTCCATGTTGTCAATCTCTCTATCCACTTCAAGTCCATCATCTCTCCTATGCTCGATGTTGTTAATCTCTCTATCCACTTCAAGTCCACCATCTCTCCTATGCTCCATGTTGTCAATCTCTCTATCCACTTCAAGTCCATCATCTCTCCTATGCTCCATGTTGTCAATCTCTCTATCCACTTCAAGTCCACCATCTCTCCTATGCTCCATGTTGTCAATCTCTCTATCCACTTCAAGTCCATCATCTCTCCTATGCTCCATGTTGTCAATCTCTCTATCCACTTCAAGTCCATCATCTCTCCTATGCTCCATGTTGTCAATCTCTCTATCCACTTCAAGTCCACCATCTCTCCTATGCTCCATGTTGTCAATCTCTCTATCCACTTCAAGTCCACCATCTCTCCTATGCTCCATGTTGTCAATCTCTCTATCCACTTCAAGTCCACCATCTCTCCTATGCTCCATGTTGTCAATCTCTCTATCCACTTCAAGTCCACCATCTCTCCTATGCTCCATGTTGTCAATCCATCTCATTTTTTCTACCTCTGGTCTTCTTGTTCCAATGGTCGTACTTAGTCAGCTTTCTTCCCTTAATGAAACAACTGACCTTTCTTAACCCCTACTTTATTTTTATTTGGAAATAAACAATCGAAAAATGTATAGCCTGACTCTGTATAAAAAATATGACAGACACAAATTAGTGTCTGCATTGACCACCTCTCCATAGTGACCACCTCTCTGTATTGACCACCTCTCCATATTGACCACCTCTCCGTATTGACCACCTCTCCGTATTGACCACCTCTCCGTATTGACCACCTCTCCGTATTGACCACCTCTCCGTATTGACCACCTCTCCATATTGACCACCTCTCCGTATTGACCACCTCTCCGTATTGACCACCTCTCCGTATTGACCACCTCTCCATAATGACTAGCCGTCCACTACATCTATATTTACTTTTGATTGTATTGAGCATCTGCTTAAGCAAAGAAGTTCACCTTTTAGCTTAACATAACTATGATATTCACATAACTTTATGTGATAACTAATTTGCAACATTAATAATAATAGAATATAAATATCAAAGCTATGAATAAATATTAAATTAAAAGGTTTTAATATTAAAATACTCAGTCAGAGTCAGACAATTAGTATTACATATTATAAAATATTGCTATTATTATTATTTCTTACTGTTTCTATTACATTAACACAAATCTATATCTAATACTCTGGCATTATTACTTTCGCTGAATGTTAATTAGAATTTGTTTCGAAGATCATCCTTCTTTTTCACCATCTTAAAATTATTCCAGATTATCATTGTGACAAACATATCCAACATTGTGTTTGTGAACATAAAATTTCTATCAGTTGAGTTATTTGTATATTACTTTCATCAACAGAACAATGTATAATTGTTTGTGCTAGGATGACAACGTGAAGGTTGCACTGAACTGACTCCAGTGTGTGAGCCACCAGTGTCAATGAAAGAAGTGATTTAAGTGATGTCAATGACGGTATTTATCTTTTAATACTTGGATCGGTGTTCAGCCTTCAGCCCAGTATGAGCCTTTAGAGTGAGTCAGCTGCAAGGTTATAAGTTGTTCATTCTGTCATTATTTCACTTGCATGCAAAGCCCTTTAACAATATTCCATCACCTTTCATCTTTTCCTTAGAAGCCTGTATATCAGAAAGCACATTTGTCTAATTATCTGTCATGAAATATTGTCAAATGTTAACCATAATGTTGACTATATAAAAACAGTTTTCTTGCTGATCAGACTTTCTGACATCTACAATCCGTTTGCCAGTGACACTGACAGTGAACCTGATTTTGTAAGTGTTTAATAAGTCTAATTAATTAATTAATCTAATTAATAAGCTCCATTTAAAACTTCATCAACTGATTTAGCCTATCGCAAATCTATGTCCAAATATGCAGTGTTTGAATAGTTTAAGTAACTTCTGCAGTCGATTGAATAAAAATTCATATTTTTCCTTTGCAGAAGATTTCTTCACCAAAACAATCGGAAGAACTTGTTGATGCGTCTGTATCATTTGATGGTAAGTTAGATTA
>BSQZ01000258.1:0-26211 GCA_033239005.1 Lamellibrachia satsuma | reverse complement strand
GCTGAGGGTTTTCAACACATGAATCATGTTTTGTGGTAGTAATAAATTATATAATTTTCCATCAGATGACGTGTTTATGTTTATGTATTTCAAGTTGTAATTATCATTATTAGATGTGTATGTTTACCAGGACCACTTACCATACCACGTATTGGTAAAACGACCAGTTCAAATGGTTGCTGGCTCTTTACTATGATGTTGTCCAGGTGACTGATGGATGATTCTAAGTTTGTAGTTGAAAAACAAAATCATATGACTATTCTAAAATTCAATGATGAATTTTATATTTTGTGTCGTTTTTAGCATTTCCCCTGTGAGACAAATGGAGTACATTTCCCATGCGAGACAAACAGAGTATGTTTCTCCTGTGAGACAAATGGAGTACATTTCTCCTGTGAGACAAACAGTACATTTCCCATGTGAGACAAACAGCACATTTCCCCTGTGAGACAAATGGAGCACATTTCCCCTGTGAGACAAATGGAGTACATTTCCCATGTTAGACAAATGGAGTACTTTTACCATGTTAGACAGAGTACATTTCCCCTGTGAGACAAACTGAGTATATTTCCAATGCGAGACAAACGGCACATTTCCCCTGTGAGACAAACGGAGCACATTTCCCATGTGAGACAAACACTACATTTCCTATGTGAGACAAACAGCACATTTCCCCTGTGAGACAAACGGAGCACATTTCCCCTGTGAGACAAACGGAGTACATTTCCCATGTGAGACAAACTGAGTACATTTCCCCTATGAGACAATCGGAGTACATTTCCCGTGAGACAAACGGAGTACATTTCCCTGTGAGACAAGCGGAGTACATTTCCCCTGTGAGACAAACGGAGTATATTTACCCCACCATAAATGCAGAAACTACACACCCGTGGTTCTGGCTTACGTGCTTGTCGAATGGGTTCCTCGAATCACAAGGTCACGTTTCACAATGTCAGTGTAAGTGACTGGAAGCTTCCCTGTTTTCCCCACTCCAAGGTTTGTTTAACCAGTACACCAGTCATGACACTGGCTCATTCTCTCCTGGAGAAGTGGCCTGCGAAACACTGTGATCTTATCTGAGAGTTCTGGCAACTCATCATTCAGCTCATTCTTTGTGATGTGCTGGCTCCAATGTATATTAAGCACAATCATAAACATTCAGCCTGCATTACTAGTTGAAGAGAAGAAATATGGATGAGTGAAATTCCATGAAGATGATTTTATATCATATGTGGTGCCTGTCGTCTGTGTGTTGCAGATATTACAAATATTTACAAATGTATGTATTTTCGTCGAGTCATGTAGACATTCTAATAGTTGTGTAATGCGTGGCATTTTTTTTAAATGTTGGTCACAAGTAGTATTGTTGTGTCAGCTAGTTTAAGTCTTGTATTATCCTTTGTAATAGTTTTACCACATGGCTGGTGAGTGACACCGGTATGTGATTGTTGCACTTATTTCGTAAACCTTTTTTGTTTATTGATGTTACATTTGCATCCCTCCAATCCTGGGGAATTTGGCTTGTTTGTATGGTTTTGTTAAAAATATAGGCTATTAAAATATCAAAGTCTAAGCAGTTTCTTAAAACATTTACATTTAATAGGTCTGGACCACTAGCTTTATCTGTTTTCAGATTTGTTAACTTACTTTGGTAGGTAAGACTTCAAATGGTATGTTTTACATTGGTATCTATAGTTGGTAGAGTTATAATTCAGGCTCACCTGTAAGAACGGATATGAAAATATTTTTAAGTATGTTTGCTTTCTTTTGATCATCTGAGAAGTTTTTTCCTTCAAAGGTATGATCACTAATTGTTGACGACAATGATTTAGTAAAGTGTCTAGTGTGGTTCCTGAATCTTTTATAATTTACTTTTATTTGGTCGACCAACTTTTTTTCATAGTGTAATTTTGCCTCCTTTAAGACAGTCTGTAGCTTTTCATTTTCTAATTTATAGATTTTGTGATCTGCTGAAAGCCCACTTTTGTTTGCCACTACTTGTTTAGCATGTTTCTCTTTTTTGCCTTTTGCACAGATTTACATCTTACCCATGGAAGCTTTAATCTTGATCCTCGGTTTAGCTGTTTGAATGGGACATGTTTCTCCACTAGTTGTGTATAATACCAGTGTCTGCCCAGATTTTTTTTACTAGCCCAATTTTGTTAGCCTTGTACACAATCACTGCTGTCATCAAATCAATCATTTTGGATAAATGTCTGCGGTTAGCATATATTTAAAAATAAGTATGAGTGAAACATTGGAGAAAAGTTAGCAGCGGCAAACGTTCAGCATGACAGATGTGCAGCATATTTCTCTAAAACTTAGTTGATGACTGGCTGTCATACAGACACTGAGACAGTTATGATAAACCATGTGCTCCGTGCGGGACAGCGAAAAATTGGGTTGGACACATGAAGACTCATTGGAAGTGATTGTCAAGATATTCAATGAACGGACAGGGTTGGTGTTACCAGCCTTTTATACATTTACATGGTGAAATTTCCGATTTTCTCAGACTTCTGTCAATGAACCTTGGAAAAAATGGGGGTTTACGCTAATATTAGGGCATGTACGCTTAATAGGACGATTTTTATACGGTATACGTAATAAAACAAAATTATCGTGCGTAAAACTAAGACAGACAATGGCTTTAAAAAAGATTAACATAATAATTTTATAAATAGAAACCATACCAAATACTGTCGTTCATTTCTTATAACTAACATACCAATAAAATAAAGTAATGGATTTAATAAACATTTAATAAGACAATTTCCCCTGTGAGACGAATAACAATAAAAATGTGAATTTTTTTGCGAAACAGTTTCAAATGTTGATTACCGTTCTCAATTCACTCAAATCGAAGCCTCCAAAGTTCACTTACACAGCCAAATATCACATTAATCAGAATGTCTTGGCACATTATAGTTTCGATCGGATTGTCTGCCTCCTTAGTAGCTGCAATATGAAGTAAATTGGCGTAATATCCTTCAAGAATTGTCAAACTACGACTTCGTCCGCCGGCTTTGGTGTTTCCCTGGTATTCCCCAAGATCGTCATTAAATGTGCATCATCCAATAGGGATCCATGTTACAAATGCCAGGGGTTTCCCTTGCATGTGCGGATTTCGCCTTTGTCTTGGCAGCGATGTGACGCTAGCAAGGAAGGAATAGTTTGTCACAACTGTATTTCATATCGAATTAGCATAGATTAGCAACTACTTTAATGTGCATCACTAATACAGTCCGACACAGCCGTGGCCGCCGGGGTGAATGGGTGAGGTGGGGCCGATAATCATAGATTTATTATTGTACTCTTTTGTCCAATCTGTGTTTTTTATTTCGTTGTTTGTTGCCTCATAATTGGTGTTTGAGTACAAATAAACGTTTCTGGATTGTGATGTTATTCGAACAACTGGACATCTTAGTAGCACCTTTATACTTCTATGGTCACTCAGAGCAAAGCTTTCCTCCACCACAAGTTTGTCTATACAACTATAGGGTCTAAAATGCGTACTAAGCCAAGGATGTTGTTACCTCTAGTTGGTTGATCAACCATCTGAACCAAAAAGTTATCATCTACAGCAGTGGTTCCCAACCAGGGTGACGCTTACCCCCGAGGGTATGCGAGAGGTTTTCCAGGGGGGTACGCAGAGAGTTGGCTGAAACAAGAATCAATTACATGGCCTACAATACATGTTCCACTTTGTGTGGTCCACAAAGGAGAAAACGCACAGCAAAACAACAAAGGCAATCTTGTCGTGCAAACATTAAACGCTAGAAGAACATGTCGTCACCCATATATATATATATATATATATATATATATATATATATATATATATATATATATATATATATATATATATATATATATATATATATATATATATATATATATATATATATATATATATATATGTTCTTGCTGTTGTGTGATGCACTTATCAATGTCTTCCCCGTGGGGCAGGCACATCCCATATTTTTTTACCACACATTTTACCATCTGGGTCCTTATTCACGAGGAAACTGCTTCGTACGCAAGAGTTTACACGCAAATGTGGCGGAAAACCGTCTAACCTACGAACGTTCGTAAATTACAATTGTTCTCAGGTAAAGATATACTTTGTAACTAATTCATAAGTTATTTACGACGATTTAGCCTCGATCGTTGTTATGGATAATGCCTAATGTGCTGGTTACCGCGATATGTTGTCTTACTGTGGGAGCTGTGAGAGGGAAACACAAAGGACGGAAAATGAACATCTCAGCGCGGCGCTTGAGGACGAAGAAACTGGAGATGGGAACATGGGTCAACTAGTAGAGGCACACTTGTCGTCCATGCGGAAGGTGTTCCACTCCAGCTTCCCAGATCTGAGTGAGCTGGGTGCGAAGCTGATTCCAAACGCGTGTATCGTGGAGGTGTGCTTTCTCTCGGAAGGCGTGCATGATGACCGAACGACTCCACCGCGCTGAGATGCGCTTGAAACTCTTCCTTTGGATAAGTTCTAGTCTGATGCCAACATATCTTCTGTGGATAATATGCCCGCGAGGCCATTGTTTGTGTTCCCTATTATACTTATCTCTGTGAGCAAGGCATTGTTCAGCATGAAAACCAAATTTTGCACCCGACTATGTGAATGATAACCTCCCGAGTCTCTCTGTTCAAAATTGTATACAGAATTTTGAGTAAAAATGCGCTTTCTTATATAGCGAGCTGAGGCAACGTGGAGTGAACGAAATTGCCCAAGTTTCGAAACGGCAGCAAGAAGATTTGAACCCGGGTTCTTTTGACTGACAGGCCGATGTTCTAACCACTACACCACCGCGCCCCACAACAGCAAATAAGCGCGGCTTATGGCTTATGACATTTAACTCCAGCCCTGTCAAGGACTAACATGAATGGTTAATTTCAAAGTTTTCGTTCTCTAGAGTTAGTGAGTCCACGACAGGTTTTTCTATTTCCATGCATGGGATAGTTTACTTCCCCTGACATAGACACCAGGTACAAGGGACAAACGGCTTTTAGTGCCTCTTCCGAAAGACATTGCTACTAGCCACAGACGCGGGCCAAAGCCCGCCGCTGGGGAACGGCATATAGGCCTGTTATGGTGCGCTTCACATGTGAACGATTGCGTTACGTGGTGCTGCGGACAAGACGGTGATCACGAGATCACGACTCAGTGATTTACATCAAAGAGGACTTGACACAGCGCCGCGCCAAGCTTGCTAGCAAGATCCGGCAGCTAAAGAAAGAACATACAATCGCAGATTGTTGGACCTACAATGGACGAGTGATGATAAAGACTGTGTCGAATGTCGTGCGCGAGGTGCACACAGATCTGAACAAGTATTGACTGCGCCGTGCAGGTTTGCACAAGTGTGGATTAAAGTTGGCTTACAGTCACAGACGATCGCAATCAGCACGAGCCAGACAGCGACAGAAGCAGCGTAAACCTGCGTAATCAATACTTGTTCAGATATGCATCTGTGTGCACCTCACGCACGACATTTGACACAGTCTTTATCAGCATTCTTCCACTGTATAGGTATATATAAATTGCGGATTGTTGGACCTACAATGGATAGACTATATATAGTTGTTAATTGTGCTGTATTATAGTTAAAACCTTTTGTGGGTTTACTGTTTGTTCTCTAGACAATTGTGACTTAGATAAATAGCTGTTTGGTTAGATAATTGGAATAGTGATTGAAGGCAATATTTTATCTCAAGCTAACAGCTAAATAGCAAAAAAATCCACACATTTATTACATCTACAAAATTAGATTGGGGCTTCGCAGATTGTTTTAATTTTTATCATATATGTTGCACAAAGTAGCTGTATAAACTATGTATCAACATATGTAGAGTCACAGATTATACTTACGTTATAACAACCACAACACCAACAACAACAGTAATAGTAACACGTGTCGTACTCAAGTATGTGGGAGCATTGACTGTGAGACATCTTTGCATATGTATCTTATCCACCATCATTTATGACGATGGGTTGAGCGTGTCATGTTGTTGTTTGGAACTTTAAATTTAAATTACAACTACATTTTTCCCATGAAAAACTGCAATTGATTTAAATATTAGTTAAGTTGACGTATGTTACGTTTTGACTCTGATTTTTTAGTTTTTTTATAAAAAAAATCAGGTTTGAGTAGACCTTGGGTTAGTGTGTCAAATTAGTGGACAACGATTGGTGCTATTGTTTTTTAATCTTAAGCTAATTGCCCCCACATTGTGGAACAACATCCCACTTGGTTTTCGCCAGGCTCCCTCGACTGATGCCTTCAAGAGACTATTAAAGACTTACTTGTTTTTCCAGGCTTTTTTAGATTAGCTTTAATGGGTTGTGACATTTTATAGAGATATTGTATACGTTATAGATATTTGTGTGTGTGTTTATTTTAGAGATAATTTAATTAAATTATTGAAATTTGCAGATCTTAGACAACTAGTTTTAAGTTTGCATATTTCAGAAATACTGTAGTTTTCTTTTACCTTTCTAGTATGTAGAACTTGTTTTAATGAACCTGGAAAGCACCTTTGAACAGTTTAGGCTGAAAAGGGCGCTATATAAATATTCCTATTATTATTATAACTGCTGAATACCCTTACTTTAATGTAATTATTTAATTATTACATTTTAGGTTGTCATGATTGCTGAATATTAGCATATTATTTGATAATCTGTATTTTATATATAACATGTATTATCATCCATAGACTGCCAACACACTATTAATACTAACAGTAATACAACCCTGCCATTACCCGACATGTCCACGAGTGAGTGGGAACATTGACTGTTGTTTAATGAAATTGCTTCTTAGTAAAATATGTGACATTGTAATGCTTTATTACCTCTTCTCAAAAAGAGCCATTTTATTGCAAACTACTGATTTTTTGTTGTTTTGGTTAATCCTAAATATCGAACTATTTATCAGTACTTGTGAATATTAAGTAGTTCAAATGGTATGCGTTTACATTGCATGTTACATTATACTTCCACACTGTAATAACATTAATTAATTTGGCGGATTATAACATTAATTTACTAAACTTTGTTACTCATCAAAAAACCAATGATTTCATACAGTGCAATAGCACAAGGATACATTCCACATGTAACTAAACCAACAAGGATAACATCTGTTTCAGCAACTATTATAGACCACTTATATTCTAATCATATTCACCCTAACTATGAATCTGGGATTAATGTCACAGATATAGCTAACCATTTTGGATTATTTCATTTAATATATGGTACACCTCCTACACAAAAAAATGGTATACATACAAATACGCCAGTTATACATATTCAACATATTAAAATTTAGGAACATATCGGCAAGGGCTGATTATTCCTCTGCATTATCTACTACTGATGCAAATGGAGCATGTGACAACCTGATATTAATATATAAATCACCTTATGAAATGTCCTGCCCAATTAAAACTATCAGAGTAAATAAAAAATATAAAAGAGAGCCTTGGGTAACTTCTGGCATATTTATTTAATCAATAAACAAAGAAACGTTACTCTGAAAAAAGCTAAATAAGCCAAACCTAGATATAGAGAATGCACATATGGTATACTGTAGACTCGTTAATAAGATCAAAAAAGCAGCAAAAACTAAGTATTATACTGAAATATTAGAAGAACGTAAACACGGCATCAAAAAACATGGATCATACTGATACAGGCAATATTTAAACAAAAAGAGTGTTTCAAACTACTGTACTTCAAACTTTCATTATTAAAGGGGAAGAGATGTCAAATTTAATTTTTATTGCTTAAGAATTTAATAATTTTTTTGCTGAAATAGGTAAATCAGTAAGTGATTCAGTACCTCCTCCCACAGACTCATTTCATATACACTTAAAAGATAACTACCCTGACAATTTATTCATGCAATGTACTGATGTAAATGAAATTAAAAGTGTAGTGCAAATGTTAAAAACTAAATGCAATGAGGGTTTTGATAGTTTATCTACAAAACTAGTACAACATACCATATAGGAAATAGCAATCCCACTTGAGCATAAAATAAATCAATCCTTCGTTATAGGTGTTGTACCTGATAACATAAAATTGCCAAAATAATTCTGTATTTAAAGCAGGGAATAGCAAAATCTTTAATAACTACAGACCAATAAGTATTTTATTCACACTTTCTAAAATAATGGAAAAAATTTTGTGCAGTAGATTAGTAATTTACTTGGAGAAATATAATATTCTATATAAACACCAATATGGAATTCGTTCGAAACATTCCACTATACACCCAATATTGCATTTTCTTAGACATTGCAGATGTAACTGACAAAACTACCAAAGATATTACATTGGCTGTGTTCCTTGGCTTATCAAAGGCGTTTGATACAATTAATTATGACATTTTGCTATATAAGTTAAATCACTGTGGAATCAGATGAATAAGTAATAGATGGTTTACCAGTTACCACCTTAATCGTAAACAGTATAATTATTGAGATACATAAATGCAAATCATCATTGAAAAGTATAACAAATGGAGTACCTCAAGGCTCCATATTGGAATCTGTGCTTTTTCTAATTAATTTTATATTAATGACATAGCAAATTCTACTTCTCTAAATTTATTATCCGTTGCTGATGGTACCACCATTTACCAATAAGGTTCCAATATTGATAATTTAACCAAATATGTTAATCAAGAATTAAAACAAGTATGCGATTGGCTATGTGCTAACAAATTATGTTTGAATGTCAAAAAGACAAATGTTTGTATTTCAGTAGATTAGTAATTTACTTGGAGAAATATAATATTCTATATAAACACCAATATGGAATTCGTTCGAAACATTCCACTATACACCCAATATTGCATTTTCTTAGACATTGCAGATGTAACTGACAAAACTACCAAAGATATTACATTGGCTGTGTTCCTTGGCTTATCAAAGGCGTTTGATACAATTAATTATGACATTTTGCTATATAAGTTAAATCACTGTGGAATCAGATGAATAAGTAATAGATGGTTTACCAGTTACCACCTTAATCGTAAACAGTATAATTATTGAGATACATAAATGCAAATCATCATTGAAAAGTATAACAAATGGAGTACCTCAAGGCTCCATATTGGAATCTGTGCTTTTTCTAATTAATTTTATATTAATGACATAGCAAATTCTACTTCTCTAAATTTATTATCCGTTGCTGATGGTACCACCATTTACCAATAAGGTTCCAATATTGATAATTTAACCAAATATGTTAATCAAGAATTAAAACAAGTATGCGATTGGCTATGTGCTAACAAATTATGTTTGAATGTCAAAAAGACAAATGTTTGTATTTTTGGACCTGTAAACACCAACTGCAAGGCAAATAATAGCATAAAAATAAACAATGAAATTATTAACCAGGTAAGCAAGTACAAAAAAGAAGAGTCTGTAAAATTCGTAGGGCTATATTTAGATAAGCATTTAACATGGGAAGAAAATATAAACATAATCAGCTCTAAAATAGCCATAGCCATTTTCGCAATTAATAGAATAAAACATTTTATACCACATAAAGCATTAAAATCATTATACTATACTTTAATTCACGGTCACATAACATATGGTATACAAGCATGAGGGAATGGAAATACAAGGAAATTAATTTTTTTACAAAAACGTGCTCTAATAATAATTAACAATAAAGGATATAGGAGTCTCCCTGATCCTATATATTTAAGTCTGAACAAATATTTAAAATCTTAGATGTATATAAGCTACATGTCTCACACTATTTATGTATGACTTTCACCATGAAAAGGCATGATTTATTACCCAAATCATAAACAAATTTGCTATCAAAAAGAATTTTGATAAAAATATAAGAATAACTACACAATACCATCTTCTTGTAAGATAGACCTAGAACACATTTTTCTGCCTAAACATCATTTTACAAGAATTTGGAACAATATAGACGATAAAATAAGAACTGTGATGCGCTACGCCAAAACCAGGCGCTTGTCGCTAGATTTAGTTCGGCGCAGGAGCCGAAAACGCGTGGTGTACCTTCGAATTGTCGAAAATGGGTTAACGACGGAATCGATCAGCGAAATTATCCATCTTTCCATAAATCCATTTATATAAGCAGAAAGATTGTTCAAACTAGTAATATTTAGCACTTTATTGAAGCCCCTGATTAGCGTCGCGGTTGAGAAGGCTGAAACAAAGCCATTTTTACGCGTTTTTGATCGACTGGTTGTGCGCATGCGTCGGGGTGGTACGAGTCCGTTTCATCGCTCCACACATTTCACTCAACACAACATGTTCACCAACACAACAAATGACCACAATTGGTACAACAACTCAACATAACCCACTGATCACGCAGAAACAGACAAACCAAACGACAACAAACGCAACTAATCAAAACAACGCCCTTTACTGCAACACATGAACCAAAATTTCAAAGATGGCGGACTACCACTGCCGGCGCCGTCCGGGTGAGTTCTTTTCATTTTATCGCTAAGCATTTCATTAGTAAGCTTACTTTTCTTCAAGTCGCCACTGTTTGCATTTGGATCTAACTTTCAGAAAACCATGCTACAAAATGTATTCCAATTCAGATGTCCCTTTAGGAAATATTCCCCTCACCTAGTCCCGCATTCCACGCGGATTAATCTTGGGCTAACGCAGATAATCACCGTCACTCTCCTAATAGCAACGATCATTGGAACATGTCAACGCGTATCTCGATCAAATCTCAAAATTAAACCAAAATATTATGCCCTAACTTTGAATCCCCGAATTAAATTCCCACCCAAAATAAAATTCAAATCATACATTGTTACACATCTGTACCTCAGCAGACTGATAGCACTCTCAGGCGACATCCACCCAAACCCTGGCCCATATGGACGCCCAATTCCAAATATTACCACTTCTCCATCTAGAAATGAGCAATCCATTTCTACCAACACCCAGTCTGACAGTTCCACGCTTAGTACCCCAACACTCCACACATCACAAAATGCAGGCTTAATTTTCGCCCCAAACCCCCAAAACACTTCAACCCCCGAACGCCACAAGAAAACCCAAGGAAACACACTTAAAGGAATTTTGATAAACACCAACAGCGTTAAGAGCATAGAAAAAGCAACCCAACTAAAGGCAACTATTCAATATAATAATCCAGACATCATATTTCTAGTTGAAACTAAATTAGATGCAAACTATGCTACATACTCTTTCCTACCACCCAACTATGAGGCCATCAGAAAGGACAGGAATGTCCATGGCGGTGGAGTCCTTATAGCCTTCCGTGACAACAATGTAGCTGAACCCCTCCAAAATTTAAACTCAAATTGTGAAATAATTTGGACAAAAATTCACTTTGCACGAAACAAATGCATATACTTTGCATCTTATTATCGACCCCCAAATGACCACCTCCAATCCCTTGAAGCTCTCCACGACTCCCTAACTAAACTATATAGATCACAAAAAACTCCCCCTAACGTAGTCATAGCTGGAGATTTTAACCTCCCTGATATCAACTGGACAAATCACCAGACCACTAATAACAGCACTGCCAGCAAGCATAACAAACTACTAGAAATAACTAACGACTTTGGGCTGCAGAACATGGTAAACGACCCCACACGCATTGCTTCTGGCAACATTCTTGACCTCATACTCACCTCAAATCCCTCCATTATCATCAACACCCACACCACTCCTGGTATGAGCGATCACGAATCCGTGACCTTCAATGTCAACTTAAACCCAGTTCGCAACAAGAAACCCCCCCACCAAGTTTATAGTTACAAATCAGCAGACTGGGACCAACTCAAAGACGATATAGACAAACTAAATCTTGAGTACTTCGACATCGACCCCAACTCACAGGATATAGACATAAATTGGACCTTTTTCCGCGAATGTCTGACTACCTTGATTAACAATAACATACCTAGATGATACACAAAAGCTAAAACCCACCTCTCCTGGATAACACGTGAACTAATTAGAATGCAGAGAAGACGTAACAAAAGCCACAAAAAGGCAAAGCAAACTGGACTAAACAGTGACTGGGAAAATTTTAAGGAACTCCGAAAGCGAGCTAATAAAGCATTAGCAAAATCTTACAAAGACTATGTTAACAACCACATTGGAGACAGCCTGAAAACTAATCCAAAACGATTCTGGTCATTTATTAAGGCAAATAAATGAGAAAACATTGGCATTCCCACACTTCGAGTAACCGACCAGCCAATAATAAATGATCGTGATAAAGCAAATGCCATAAACAACCAATTTAGCTCTGTATTTATCCAAGAAAAGCACCCCATCCCCCAAATAGCCCCCTCTACTTACCCCAACATCCCCCTTCTTGAAATTGGCATAGATGGCGTAATAAAGCAGCTGGAAAATCGAAACCAGAACAAAGCTACAGGCCCAGATGAACTCCCAGCCAGAGTCCTTAAAGAAACTGCAAAGCAGATAGCTCTCATCATCACCCAAATTTTCCAACAATCATACAACACAGGTAAACTTCCTAATGACTGGCTACAAGCATTAGTAAGTCCTATACACAAAAAGAGCCATAAATCTGACCCAGCTAACTACAGACCCATATCACTAACCTGCATCCTCTGTAAAGTAATGGAACATATCATCCTAAGCAACATGTGGAAACACCTGCACAAGCATAACATCATTCTCCACTTCCAACACGGATTCCAGTCGGGACTGTCTTGTGAATCTCAACTCATTGAGACAGTCCACGACTGGATGACTGCTATGGACAACAAGACCCAAATTGACGCAATCCTGCTTGACTTTGCTAAAGCCTTCGACAAAGTGCCTCACCTACGTCTTCTATCAAAATTGACCTCCTACGGAATCACTGGAAACACTCAAAATTGGATCAAATCTTTTCTATCCAACCGCAAACAGAGAGTCTCAGTTAACGGTGCCCTGTCGGACATCACAGATGTCACATCTGGTGTCCCACAGGGTTCAGTTCTAGGACCTGTCCTCTTCTTACTCTACATAAATGACATAAATGGGAACATCAAATCTTCTATACGCCTTTTTGCAGATGATAGTATTATATATCGTAAAATTTCTTCCAAAACCGACCATGAAATTCTCCAAACTGACCTAAGCCAACTCCAAACATGGTCAGACAAATGGCAAATGGAATTTAATGTATCTAAATACGTCCACCTTCCAATAACAAACAAAACTAAACCCAGCACACACAAGTACTCGCTTTCTGGCCAGCCATTATCCACCGTATCCAGCCACTCATACCTCGGAGTAAAATTGGATTCCAAATTAACCTGGACAAATCACGTCACTGATATAACTTCAAAATCTTCGAAATGTTTAGGCATGATTAAACGAACTCTTGGCCCATGTAAACCCGAAGTTAAGCAAACAGCCTACAACATGCTAATCCGGCCAAAACTTGAGTACTCTTCACCCATATGGAATCCCCACACCTTTTCACAAGTTAAAAGCCTTGAAAGAGTGCAACACTCTGCTGCCAGATTTGTTAAAAATGATTACAGACGGAACTCAAATCCAGCAGATCTAATTACTGCCCTTGGATGGCCAACCCTCGAACGAAGGCGCATTATCAAACAAGCCACTACCTTCTACAAAATTCTAAACAACATTATTGAGATCACCCCCCCCTCCAGGCCTACTAACTCGCTCTCGAACCCGTGGACAATACATAGCCCCCAAGTGTTGCATAAATGCTATGGTCTTTTCATTTAATCCCAGAGCCATTCGCATATGGAATATGATTCCATCAAAAATTACCAACATAAAAACCCAAAATCATTTCAAGAAGCTATTATGGAACTCCTTTTCACCACACCTCCTCACCTAAACTGCATTTAAACACAGTGCTCAGTGTAAACTTATCAATGGTGTGGGTATGGAGACTGTCTATGTGTGCATGTGGCAAGGCAGCGACAGTATCCATACACAAAACCAACCTATTAAAAATTTTAGTTAAACATCCTATACATAAAATAAACATAAAATAAATAAAACTATCAGATAAAAACCATTTCAGCAACATTAATGATACTAGTCTTTTAATCGAACGTACCACCCACAGCGCATGCGCACAGTCCACCACAAACTCCTGCGTTAGCCCAAGTTTGGGCTGTTTGGAGTAAACCACTTGAGACTGTCTTCGCTCGCTTACAAGCGGGAAACCCCACGTTATACATGGCTGGAAAGCTTATGACGTCAACTACACGTGTGAGTGTGAATCTCTTACGCTAGACCAATGGAACAGCTCCTATTATACATAATTTATCCTGCAACAAAGTGCTGTTGTTGCTATGGAAGTTGCGAAACGCTCGCTGATTGGTCGAAAACGTAAGCGCGCAAGCCCAGTCGGCTTGTTTACACATTCCTTTCGTCTGTTCGCCAATTTCGCCCGCTGTTTTCGTCTTCGATTTTTTAAAGAATTGCACTATGGCATCGAAAGAAGCTTATTTAGCTACCGAGTTGGATCGTGCGAGGGGTTGCAATCTCGAGGACAGCAGTTTAGCTGCCGTGATTGAAGATTACTTCGAAGGCCGCGTCGAGCCCGTGGAAGTCTCGGCAGGGGCAGGGGAAGACCACATTGTCATTGAGCCTGCACTGGTTGGCTCAGCGCCAGCGGAACGAACTTTCCAAATTGGGGAAACTGACATTGTGTAGTGTTATTATGTATGTAATGTGTAAATAATGTTTTATTTTCAGATATTTCAGGGATTTACTTTAGGGGTTCGGCTCCCAGTGCTCCCGGTAGTCTCCGGGAATGCCAAACCTGGTAGTAAATGAGGTGGCATTCAATAAATATTACGTTTTTCCGCTTTACACTTCTGTATCTTCTTTATACACACCAACTGGAGGAATGTACAAAATTTCATTCCATTTGGAGCATTATAAGTGCATGGTTGCTATGGGAGAAACAATTTTTAAATGCAGTTTTTTAAAGCTTAATTTCTCAAAACTGTTATTCCAAGAACGTGTACACTAAAAGTGTAATATCGTGGCCCAGGAGTAAGATACACTGTTCATGTTGGTGTAATTTTAAAGCTGTGTATCTCCTCTATTTGAATCTGTAATAAAATGGTTTTGTAAAATTGTCGACAAGAGACTGGTTTTGGCGTGTGGCATCACATTTTAATATTAAACAGATCAAAGTTTAAACACCTAACTCCCAGCAAACACAATAATGTTTTTAAAACATCAGAAAAATGTTTCCTCAAATGTTATAAAAATGTTTTTGAAAATGTTATATTGATGTTAAAATGTTGACTCTTGGAAACATTGTAAAAACGTTATTGAAAAATGTTTTATTAAAACACATATATAACATCATAAAAACATTTCCCTAAAATATCCTGAAAATATTTTTGAAAATGTTATAATGATATCAAAATGTTGACTCTTGGAAACATTGTAAAAACGTTGCTGAATTTTTTTTATTATAACATATATATAACATCATAAAAACATTTCCCTAAAATATCATGAAAATGTTTTTACAACTGTTATAATGATATCAAAATATTGGAGCTTGAAAAAAAAATTTTAATGTATTAAAACATACATAAGAAATCATCAAACAGTTTTGACAAATGGTTCATAAAATACAAAACAGTGCAAGTTTAATGTTTTATTATAATATTTAACAGATTTACAATGTTCAAAATCGAATTACATAAAAAATTAATTACTCCTCATTGCACTTAAAATAAAATTACAAATAAGTTAATCATCCGACTCAGAAGAAGAATCTCCTCGTGGTCGTTTAGCTTGAGCACTACTGGTAGTGTCACCTGCTGGTGCCATCCTCTTCCTGCCTTGCAGCCCTTCCCTTGGAGAAATAAACACATACATTATCTTCTGCAGAACCCTAGCCAGCTTTTCACAACGGGGGTTCACATTTTCCCAATACAGATTCCAGGGATGCCACAAGTTCACGTGGGGGTCATATTCGCACAATGCAGAGGACGCCACAAGTACTTTGTCTACGTATTCAATTGTGTCATAAAATAAGACAAAAGTAAAACATTAATTGTACAGTGAGATTGAATGAAAGCATTTACATATGGATAAAGATATATATATATATATACATAATTTATTTAAGATTTTTTAAGGCCAACCAATACATCATAATTTTAAGGTTTTTTCATGACAATTTCAATACCAGTGCACAATAAAAAAAAATTATTTCGCTCAAACACCATGTAGGAGCCTTTTATCTATTTTGGTGATTGAACTATATAACTTGATTAAGGAAGCATAATAATTATATGATACTGCTCAATAACAGTCTAGGGCCAAAGTCTAGTTTGGTAATATCAAATTTAAGACTCTGCACCCCCCCCTCTAATATATGGTTCTGGCAAGGAAGTGGGCTGTCATTCCCATTATTACCACAACAGATAACAATAAGGCAATAAAAAAAAATGTGACAGAAATAGCGTAATATATATGGTGCTACTGTTTACTATGCCTCTTACCACTGTAATAGAATACTGCTGAAGCTAGTTGAAGCTACCCACCACATTAGGCACGCTACCTGCTATTTATATGTATATGTCTGCGGTTTCAAGACATTACATACCGCCTCAAACTTCAAAGGCTGTTAATTACACGATCAGGTAAAGTACGGTCTGTGATCTCTGGCGCTGGTTACAGGTCAGCATAACTTATTAATTTTGTCACAAATTCTATCAGAGATCAAGGAACATCAAAGACAATTCCCATAGGCTGAGGAATATCCTTCATCAGTGGGATGGGGAGATTCTGCCAGCTATTACCCAGTGGGGTGTTCTAGGAGTCAGACCACTGTTGAGAATTGCATTGGTGGCCATGTTAACGTTTTGTCTGATTATAAGAAAACATGACCACTAAAAATTCTGAAACTTTTTCACAGCAACTGCCATCATCTCATTGACATGCTGACCAAGTTTTGTCAAAATCACATACCTCCAGCTCTTTTAAAATGCCCCGACGTGCGATGCCCATCAATTTTGACAAAAATAGCCATGTATTCATGCGCCCACATGGCCCATAGCAGAAAAATTCCCATAAATCCCTCCGCCTGTTAAACTGTTAAAAAATGCACCATTTCACAGCCAATAGCTTCTACAAACAAACCTGTGAATACGTCTGCTCAATTGCACTTATGTCACATCATATGAATTCTTTAAATTCACATATCGCAATTTAATACGCCCTACATTCGTGTGAAACAATAAACAGGAAGGTCAACAGTGGTCTTACCCCAAATAGGGAATTTTTTTGTTTGAGAAAGTAAAATTTTATATCAAGTTGCGGCACAATGTATACGTAGACATATTATGGAACACTCCTGCTTGTCAAGTCATTATTATTTGTTTGACAGCCAAGTCTAAACAATGCCTTGCCGGTATTATTAGCTGGAAACCAGTCACATAATTTAATTATAGGTCGATTTTGACACTTGATAAATCATAGATCATGTACACTAGATTTACAGAGCATTGCGAACCAATGAAGCCTGCTTATTGTCCCTTTAAATATACTAATGAGTTTATTTAAAAATTAGTGTTCATATAATTGCTTGATTTTAAACCAAACATGGCATAACTTTGCAAGAAAATTTAACATTTTTCACATTTAACAAGATTTAGGGTAAATTCCAATGAGTCAGGTTTGTCAAATTTTATTGTTTATGTGACTGCTTTCATGCTTCTAGTTGATAAGATACAAGGCGAACGGCTTGATTTCGATACGCCACCATAAAGGGGTATCACATGACCAGATGCCAGTCGCGGCCAGATTTAAAAATGCTAATCTACGTAGTGATTCCAGTGGGTGTGACACAACCAAAATACAACTATTCTGTCCAAATTTGTTACACAATGTTGCTAATGCACTGGGCCACAACACAAATATCACCAATGACCGTTCTAGTGCAAAATGGCTACCTGTTCTGTCACATACTTGTGTCATACCCCCTAATTTTCGCCAAATTTCCATTTTGGCATCCGATCTGTACTATGCTGTTCGTGATTGCTACTGCTGTCTGCCTTTTCCAAGCAGACTGTTCACTTTTCCTATCAACCTGGGCCTATGGGAATGATTATATCTTATGTAAATCACGTCAGCGTTAGGGTTAGCTAGGGATGTGCTTAGCTAGAGGTGGGGTTAGCTATGGTTAGGGTTGCATACCTTCATTTCCTTGTGCCCAAGCACTTACAAAGTACTGCACACAACATGAAATTGGTATTGATATGTGGTGAATAGACATTTTGGAAAGGCAACAGTTATTGTTGATATTAAAAATTGCTTATTGTAGATTTTTTAGCTTACCACAAGCTCTATAATGCTATTTTAGCATATGAAAAATAAACAAATTGTATTTATTAACAATGAAATATCATATTAAACATCAAATTGCGCAGAATATCAGCTCGTGCACATCAAACGTTATAGTACAAAACTAAAATGTACATTTATTTGACATGTTCTATATTTAGTAGATCGGTTATAGGACACCTCCTAAGGGAGACTGTTAAACAGTTTAAATAGTAACGACGTTTAACCAGTAATGATCTTGTTGACTAGATGGAATCAATAACATATATATAATAATATAATATTATCCAGTCTGACACCGACAATTGTCTAAGTCAAACACACACAACATGGGACAGGTTAGCAACCGTTTTTATTTATTTATTTATTTTCAAAAATATGAGGCCTAATTATATTATCAGAATTGCAAATTATAAGAAATTTGTTATAACAAACTAATAATTTCATCCAAATTACGTGTAATATCCACAATTAAGCTAACAACAACGACCAAAACATAAGCATATCAACATTTTATAACCGTGTTTGTGACCCCAACTTCCGTCTATTTGGAGTCAGACCACTGTTGAGAATTGCATTGGTGGCCATGTTAACATTTTGTCTGATAATAAGAAAACGTGACCACTAAAAAATTCTGAAACTTTTTCACAGCAACTGCCATCATCTCATTGACATGCTGACCAAGTTTTGTCAAAATCACATACCTCCAGCTCTTTTAAAATACCTCGATGTGCGATGCCCATCAATTTTGACAAAAATAGCTATGTATTCATGCACCCACGTGGCCCACAGCAGAAAAATTCCCATAAATCCCTCCACCTGTTAAACTCTCAAAAAAATGCACCATTTCACAGCCAATAGCTTCTACAAACAAACCTTTAAATATGCCTGCTCAATTGCACTTATGTCACATCATATGAATTCTTTAAATTCACATATCGCAATTTAATACGCCCTACATTCGTGTGAAACAATAAACAGGAAGGTCAACTCTAGGGGACATGGGCAGATTAGCATCACCTTGGTCTTGATTTATTTAAGATTTTTTAAGGCCAACCAATATATATATATATATATATAAACATTAGGCAACAGTACATAACTGTGGAAGTTGAAAAATGTCACATCACCTAGATCACAACAGAATTAGAAACACAATGGCCAAATACCAATACTGACAGAATAAAGCCAGGGCGTCATTGCAACTTTTGAAGTTTGTACTAAATAAAATTTATTCTATGAACATTACTATAATGATATACTATTACAGATATCATAATTTATAGATATTGATTCCAAATGGCAGTACAAATAAATACAATTCCCAAAATCCTTCATTTGGTATGCAAAATGATACATATTACTTATCAAAATTCCTGGGTGAGGTATATATTAAACAAAAATAAAATTATTCAATTCAGAAAAGAAATGGATTTCACCAATATTGATGAAAAGTAATCAACATTTTTAGGAAAGGACCGTCAAATGTTGAGGTCTAAATTGATGTCAGATAAGCAGTCAAATGTCGAGATCGAATGTCATCATAGGGGACACCAATGATTCTCGTTTCGAGATGATAGTTGAGGAGATAATGAAGATCAGCAGGGCAAATTTAACCAATGCAGTGATGAACAACAAAAACCCCTGGAAGGAAGTCATTGCCACGCTAAGTGGATGTCATAAGTAAAGTAAGTAAAATATATATATATACATATATTTGTATAAATATAATAATATCTACCTGACAAGACATACAGTGTATCATTTTTTGGCAATACAAACCTTGACAAAGTTTGAGCCTCCAGGCATATTTGGTGCATTACGTAGCACCTCTCCAATTTCAAAATGCACATCGCTCTGCTTGGCCTTGTTGTTTGAGGCCTTCCTTGCAGCTGCTAACGCATGAAACAAAAGAGAGTGGCTTTTGAGGAACATTGAGGACAATGTAAACATAAGCTATTCATTATTTCCATAAATAATATGTTTACAGGTCTGAAAAAAAAAATTTACCTACTCATTAATATGGATATAGATACGAATATATCTGAGATTTCATATTGTTGGTATTTGAAGACAATTAACAGATGGTCAACAACTTCCAAGCCCTTATGTGGCAATAGCCTTATCTAACACATTTAAAAGATGCTTTTTCTAGACAAATCTATGGACAACCATTAGAAAGCAAAAAGTTATATTCTTTAACCAGCATGTACGTTATTATAGGTACAAGACTTGGTGGCATTAATCTTAAAGTGAGTTGAGACACCTTTCAGAGTCTATTGATACGCTAGACGGAGCGTTTGTGACCCTCTTGGTCACTTCTTCAGCATCACAATGAACTGCTGTCATGTGATGACTATATACCAACAAAGTCACATGACATCCGAGAAATTTTGATGCTGAAGAATTTGCAATACTACTACATTTTAAGTGATTTTTGGTTATTCATCAGTTAGTTACATACTTCGTTGCCGACGTTGCGTCTAATATGTGACTCAGGTAGTCAGATGTTCATAGATTGAGTTCTTTGTTCTTCTGTGGAAGCTTCTAGCACAGATCACTCGACAGATCACTGTCTTCCTACTCAAGTTTGATTACAAGTTTAGATAATTATAGTGTCAACTAGTAATATATGTTATTTACACTGGTATACAACTAGATGTTACATGAAACTATTAACATAATCATTTAGATACACAGACTCTTATTGCTAGGTAACATAACCAAAACTATGTTGCCCAGGCGTAGATGTTTTAAAATTCCTAAGGTGTGAATCAACCATCTCCTGTAACTAATACAGGGGCCATGCACATAGTTTCCCTAGGGTGGGTCATTCATGATAACCTCCCACGACCTGTAAAGTCCCAAACACATGCTGTCTACATTAATGGGTTTCAGGTGTGCCCTGGTCAGTGGCTCTGGATGACAGCACCGAGTGATGCCCTCACTAGACTTAGAGTGAATCGATCAGCTGTTGTTTTCACTGTCATTTACAGTCCCATCCAAATCACATGTGATTTTTTTCTCAGAAACAAAATAGTCAGTTCTTTACTCCCACCCGTAGGCAGAGCAGGGCTGGGTCCAATTACACAAAATTATATCATTTACAATTACATTACATTTTTTTTTCAATTACAATTACAGTCATAATTTTCCAAATCAATTACAATTACACATTTCAATTTCAATTACAATTACATTATGCAGAACCAAATATATTCAGCATTTGTTAAAATATGTATTTATGCACGTTTTGCTGAATTTCAATATTTTGTACACAATTGAGAAACAACTATAAAGGTAATGTTTGTACATTTTGTTGAATTGTGACTTTGAATTATACTAAATAAAAAGATAGCAGTTTAAAACATATTTTCGTTTATCAAAATACAATGCAGTATCCAGACATAATCCTACATGACATATTCCTTCCAGACAAAATCACAAAATATGAAAAGTGAACAAAATCCCACAGGACAAAATACCAAAATGTGAAAATTGGACAAAATCCCACAGGCCATAATACAATATTTATTTGTAGTTCTTCTCTAAGCATCCTTTCTAGTTTTGCAGACATTTATCTGTGTGCATTTCTTACATCTTTCTTCGGAAAATACTAATAATAGGGTATGATGTGTTTACTTTGAGGTTGTAGCTCCTGCTCTAAGCTAACATTCTTAATTGGTCTGCCCTTTGCTTTGTGTGAGTTGGGAATGGGGAGAGAGGCCATATAAATGGTCTTTGCCACCAGACCTGTCTCCAGTCCTCCACAACACAAGGGGTGTAATTGGCTTGCTAACTCTGCAGCGGTTCACTGAGCTGATATTTTCTGAAGCAATATCAGGCTACAGGTCTTTCCATGCTTGAATACCAGCTTAGCCTTTGTCTGACAATGTCAGGGCATTGTTTATTGCTTCATGGCTGTTGCCAACTTACTGAAAAGGCTAATCGCTAAGGCTACCCACCACTAGCACCACGGACCAGTACCCACCAGACAGTGAATACTGTAACTTAAATATAAATATATAAGCAGGTGTTATTATTAGTCTTGATTTTCAACTCATTATATTGAATTGACAATTATATTTTTATTGACAATTCGTTCAGGTAGTTTGTGATATGAAATGTACTGTAATTGATTGTAATTGAAATAAATTTTTAATTATACAAAATATAACAATTACAGCAAAATTTCGAAACCATAATCAATTACAATTACACAATTTTGGTGTAATCAATTACAATAACATAACTGGACCCAGCCCTGAGGCAGGGTACAACTATTTGGACTCTATGTAGGCAGAGTACAACTACTTGGAGTCTACATCTGCTCCGTTTTCCACCAACTGCGTCAGCTTGTGGATTGGCCTCTCCAAATATGTGGCCTTCTTGGTTTGATTGCCCTGCTTCGTGAGGCTAGAGTCAGCCACAAGCTGGGCACAGGCATAAAATCAAACCTTTTCTGATACCTTATTTTCAAAGTGAAATGTAATAAAAAACATTAAAATAACATTATTGTGATGTTTGTGTTCCTTTGTCAAACATGTTTTTATAATGTTAAATTTATGCTTTAATAAAACATTGTTAACAGTGTTTTTCAAATGTTTCCAAGATGGCACATTTTGATATCATTATAACATTAAAAAACATTTTAATGACATTTCAGAAAAAGTTTTCTGATGTTTTTAAAACAGTATTGTGTTTGCTGGGTTCAGCCATAAAATCAAAGCCTTTCTGATACCTTTCAAAGTGAAATGTTTTAATAAAACAAAAATAATTTTTTTTTATGTTTATGCTCCTTTGTCAAAAATGTTTTTATGATGTTATATATATGTTTCAATAAAACATTGATCAACACTGTTTTGCAAATGTTTCCAAGATGACATATTTTGATATCATTATAGCATTAAAAAAAAAATTATGACATTTTTGAAAAAATTTCTTATGTTTTTAAAACATTATTGTGTTTGCTGGGCTCAGCCATAAAATCAAAGCTTTTCTGATACCTTTCAAAGTGAAATGTTTTAATAAAACATTAAAATAATTTTTTTTTGATGTTTATATTCCTTTATCAAAAATGTTTTATGATGTTATATATGTTTTAATAATACATTGTTAACAGTGTTTTTCAAATGTTTCCAAGATGGCACATTTTGATATCATTATAGCATTAAAAAACATTTTAATGACATTTCAGACAAAATTTTCTTATGTTTTTAAAACAGTATTGTGTTTGCTGGGCTCAGCCATAAAATCAAAGCTTTTCTGATACCTTTCAAAGTGAAATGTTTTAATAAAACATTAAAATAAAATTTTTGTGATGTTTATGTTCCTTTGTCAAAAATGTTTTATGATGTTATATATGTTTCAATAAAACATTGATCAACAATGTTTTTCAAATGTTTCCAAGATGGAACATTTTGATATCATTAAAAAAAAATTTATGACATTTTAGTAAATATTTTTCTGATGTTTTAAAAACATTATTGTGTTTGCTGGGCTCAGCCATACAATCATTAATGCATGAACAATACTTAGATACATATCTTCATCGAGTGCAATGTTTAAACCCTAATTACCTATAGCCTAGATGCTCAGTATGCAACTAAATTTATGAAACTATAAGCCATTTATCGTCGTTAAGTCCTTTTACTGTTAAATTCTGTTTTATTAAGTCAAAGTCAAATTATCTTTGGATCCATGCATTTCTACTTATTTACATATATTTCGAAGGTGCAAACTTCTCAGTTCGTTGCCACATGTCACCAGCAGCACTGGTAGACTACATGTAATTAATATATTCTGGTTAAATACATTTATCCGGCTCATAACTTAGCTAATGTAATCTAATTAGTTGTTTGATATACTGGTTCTTACATTTGTATTTACTATACATATGTAACTGTGGTAAAATAAAGCCTTTGCCTTTGGCCCAGTGTTTATCTAAATGAATGTTGAAATAGTACACTGTACAGACAGTGATAGGCTGGTGATAGGCAAAAATTTTCGCCCCACTCTTCTACTAAAGCAACAGCCAGATAGAAAAACATTGTAGGGCAATTGACTTTGCCTAGGCTGGTGATGACTATTTTTGGCTTCCGGAGTGGGATTTTTCAACTCGCCGATTTGAGCTTTCCGTAGCCAAATGTCTACGGAACTAATAACTTAAGTTTTAAAACCGATATGCACTAACCGTTTCACATGTGTATTCCATGACATACAACCGACACTTGGGCGTCAAGAAACAGAAGAAATGTGCTCCAAATAATTACTTATGAGTACTTTTATCGGTGACATAGAAAACATTTAACAATTAGCCGCCATACTGTGCACGTGATGTTGCCTTTCTTCTTCTTCCATTAAACGGCCAACATCATTATGTTGATGATTCTGTCGTTCGGCGCCTCTCACGTGCCGGGAATTGGTGGGTTAGAGATAGAGACCACCACTCTGAGTCCACAACAGGTTACACATTTACCCCCTGTGTGGGATATTTTACTTCCCCTGGGATAGACACCAGGTAGAAGGGACCAACGGCTTTTAGTGTCTCTTCCGAAAGACACGAGCAAAGTGGGGTGAACAAATTTGCCCAGGTTTTGAAACGGCAGCAGGTGGTTTTGAACCCCGGTCCCTTCGACCGAAAAGTCCGACGCTCTGCCACAGGTGGTTTTGAACCCCGGTCCCCTCGACCAAAAGTCCGACGCTGTACCACTCGACCACCGCACCCTTTGGGTCACAGGGTCAAACGCGATTTCGTGTAGAATGAGGCCAGAGTGGGTCAGCAGCACAGACAAATAAAACACCCGTTAGTAAGTTAGTAGTTTATAGGGGGATGATTAATCTAATGATGTAACTCTATGGCCAGCAGACGACAATTCTTAACGTGACCTTATATTGATGTACGAGAATCCCGTGTGGTAATCTCGCTTACAACAACATCCGGTTATATACAAATTTTGACAAGCACATCCGTTATGACAAAAAGGTAATAATTTCACACTTTTACATGGTTATTGTCAGGTAACTTTAGTGATATACATATAAGAATGCATACAGACACGAAAGACGTGTTTATTGCCCTGTTTATGGCATTTTTGTAAGGTTTCACGTTTCATGAAAATGAGTACGCTTTCGCCGAACGAGATCTTCGCCTATACAAAAGCAACAGCCAGATAGAAAAAATTGTATGGCGATTGACTTTGCCTAAGGACGTCCTACCTAGGATATGTAATAATAGAGTAATGATAATTAGTTTAAATGGTGTCATTGCCCATTGGAAGACGGCTTTAAGCCAAGAGACAACCATACAACGTAAGTAACATATTGTCTATTATTGAAAGTATTCAGATATATTATATATTTGTTTAATTATATAAATATAATAAAAAGGTGAAAGAAATGACAACAAAACGCAAAAAAATCTTGGAAAACGCAAAACGTCTCGAACACACGAGACACTAGCCAACGAGAATATGCGATAACGGAATAACAGGAACTATTTTTCAAATGTTTACAAGGGTACAGGTGAATTCGGCCCAATGTGAATTCGGCCCGGTGAATTCGGCCCAACTACCAGGTGAATTCGGCCCACTTTATAATGGCGTGAATGGGGTGGTGAATTCAGCCCATGTTATTTTGGCTTGGTGATTTCGGCTCGCAGTTAGGTGAAATCGGCTCGCATTTTCCCAGGTGTTCTTATATCGTTGTGTGGTGTATGAATGTCATAAACATATAACGTAATAAAAAAGTTGTCATTACGCAGCCATCAATTGTTGAACAATATTCGTTTCCAATTATTTCGTTATGTTATTT
>BSQZ01000257.1:0-26379 GCA_033239005.1 Lamellibrachia satsuma | reverse complement strand
GACCAAGATTCGACTGTGCAATCGCGGCAGGACCAAGATTCGACTGTGCAATCGCGGCAGGACCAAGATTCGACTGTGCAATCGCGGCAGGACCAAGATTCGACTGTGCAATCGCGGCAGGACCAAGATTCGACTGTGCAATCGCGGCAGGACCAAGATTCGACTGTGCAATCGCGGCAGGACCAAGATTCGACTGTGCAATCGCGGCAGGACCAAGATTCGACTGTGTCGCGGCAGGCAATCGACTGTGCAAGGGCAGGACCAAGATTCGACTGTGCAATCGCGGCAGGACCAAGATTCGACTGTGCAATCGCGGCAGGACCTGTGCAAGATTCAAGATTCGACTGTGCAATCGCGGCAGGACCAATCGGCGGCAGGACCAAGATTCGACTGTGCAATCGCGGCAGGACCAAGATTCGACTGTGCAATCGCGGCAGGACCAAGATTCGACTGTGCAATCGCGGCAGGACCAAGATTCGACTGTGCAATCGCGGCAGGACCAAGATTCGACTGTGCAATCGCGGCAGGACCAAGATTCGACTGTGCAATCGCGGCAGGACCAAGATTCGACTGTGCAATCGCGGCAGGACCAAGATTCGACTGTGCAATCGCGGCAGGACCAAGATTCGACTGTGCAATCGCGGCAGGACCAAGATTCGACTGTGCAATCGCGGCGGCAGGACCAAGATTCGACTGTGCAATCGCGGCAGGACCAAGATTCGACTGTGCAATCGCGGCAGGACCAAGATTCGACTGTGCAATCGCGGCAGGACCAAGATTCGACTGTGCAATCGCGGCAGGACCAAGATTCGACTGTGCAATCGCGGCAGGACCAAGATTCGACTGTGCAATCGCGGCAGGACCAAGATTCGACTGTGCAATCGCGGCAGGACCAAGATTCGACTGTGCAATCGCGGCAGGACCAAGATTCGACTGTGCAATCGCGGCAGGACCAAGATTCGACTGTGCAATCGCGGCAGGACCAAGATTCGACTGTGCAATCGCGGCAGGACCAAGATTCGACTGTGCAATCGCGGCAGGACCAAGATTCGACTGTGCAATCGCGGCAGGACCAAGATTCGACTGTGCAATCGCGGCAGGACCAAGATTCGACTGTGCAATCGCGGCAGGACCAAGATTCGACTGTGCAATCGCGGCAGGACCAAGATTCGACTGTGCAATCGCGGCAGGACCAAGATTCGACTGTGCAATCGCGGCAGGACCAAGATTCGACTGTGCAATCGCGGCAGGACCAAGATTCGACTGTGCAATCGCGGCAGGACCAAGATTCGACTGTGCAATCGCGGCAGGACCAAGATTCGACTGTGCAATCGCGGCAGGACCAAGATTCGACTGTGCAATCGCGGCAGGCAGGACCAAGATTCGACTGTGCAATCGCGGCGGCAGGACCAAGATTCGACTGTGCAATCGCGGCAGGACCAAGATTCGACTGTGCAATCGCGGCAGGACCAAGATTCGACTGTGCAATCGCGGCAGGACCAAGATTCGACTGTGCAATCGCGGCAGGACCAAGATTCGACTGTGCAATCGCGGCAGGACCAAGATTCGACTGTGCAATCGCGGCAGGACCAAGATTCGACTGTGCAATCGCGGCAGGACCAAGATTCGACTGTGCAATCGCGGCAGGACCAAGATTCGACTGTGCAATCGCGGCAGGACCAAGATTCGACTGTGCAATCGCGGCAGGACCAAGATTCGACTGTGCAATCGCGGCAGGACCAAGATTCGACTGTGCAATCGCGGCAGGACCAAGATTCGACTGTGCAATCGCGGCAGGACCAAGATTCGACTGTGCAATCGCGGCAGGACCAAGATTCGACTGTGCAATCGCGGCAGGACCAAGATTCGACTGTGCAATCGCGGCAGGACCAAGATTCGACTGTGCAATCGCGGCAGGACCAAGATTCGACTGTGCAATCGCGGCAGGACCAAGATTCGACTGTGCAATCGCGGCAGGACCAAGATTCGACTGTGCAATCGCGGCAGGACCAAGATTCGACTGTGCAATCGCGGCAGGACCAAGATTCGACTGTGCAATCGCGGCAGGACCAAGATTCGACTGTGCAATCGCGGCAGGACCAAGATTCGACTGTGCAATCGCGGCAGGACCAAGATTCGACTGTGCAATCGCGGCAGGACCAAGATTCGACTGTGCAATCGCGGCAGGACCAAGATTCGACTGTGCAATCGCGGCAGGACCAAGATTCGACTGTGCAATCGCGGCAGGACCAAGATTCGACTGTGCAATCGCGGCAGGACCAAGATTCGACTGTGCAATCGCGGCAGGACCAAGATTCGACTGTGCAATCGCGGCAGGACCAAGATTCGACTGTGCAATCGCGGCAGGACCAAGATTCGACTGTGCAATCGCGGCAGGACCAAGATTCGACTGTGCAATCGCGGCAGGACCAAGATTCGACTGTGCAATCGCGGCAGGACCAAGATTCGACTGTGCAATCGCGGCAGGACCAAGATTCGACTGTGCAATCGCGGCAGGACCAAGATTCGACTGTGCAATCGCGGCAGGACCAAGATTCGACTGTGCAATCGCGGCAGGACCAAGATTCGACTGTGCAATCGCGGCAGGACCAAGATTCGACTGTGCAATCGCGGCAGGACCAAGATTCGACTGTGCAATCGCGGCAGGACCAAGATTCGACTGTGCAATCGCGGCAGGACCAAGATTCGACTGTGCAATCGCGGCAGGACCAAGATTCGACTGTGCAATCGCGGCAGGACCAAGATTCGACTGTGCAATCGCGGCAGGACCAAGATTCGACTGTGCAATCGCGGCAGGACCAAGATTCGACTGTGCAATCGCGGCAGGACCAAGATTCGACTGTGCAATCGCGGCAGGACCAAGATTCGACTGTGCAATCGCGGCAGGACCAAGATTCGACTGTGCAATCGCGGCAGGACCAAGATTCGACTGTGCAATCGCGGCAGGACCAAGATTCGACTGTGCAATCGCGGCAGGACCAAGATTCGACTGTGCAATCGCGGCAGGACCAAGATTCGACTGTGCAATCGCGGCAGGACCAAGATTCGACTGTGCAATCGCGGCAGGACCAAGATTCGACTGTGCAATCGCGGCAGGACCAAGATTCGACTGTGCAATCGCGGCAGGACCAAGATTCGACTGTGCAATCGCGGCAGGACCAAGATTCGACTGTGCAATCGCGGCAGGACCAAGATTCGACTGTGCAATCGCGGCAGGACCAAGATTCGACTGTGCAATCGCGGCAGGACCAAGATTCGACTGTGCAATCGCGGCAGGACCAAGATTCGACTGTGCAATCGCGGCAGGACCAAGATTCGACTGTGCAATCGCGGCAGGACCAAGATTCGACTGTGCAATCGCGGCAGGACCAAGATTCGACTGTGCAATCGCGGCAGGACCAAGATTCGACTGTGCAATCGCGGCAGGACCAAGATTCGACTGTGCAATCGCGGCAGGACCAAGATTCGACTGTGCAATCGCGGCAGGACCAAGATTCGACTGTGCAATCGCGGCAGGACCAAGATTCGACTGTGCAATCGCGGCAGGACCAAGATTCGACTGTGCAATCGCGGCAGGACCAAGATTCGACTGTGCAATCGCGGCAGGACCAAGATTCGACTGTGCAATCGCGGCAGGACCAAGATTCGACTGTGCAATCGCGGCAGGACCAAGATTCGACTGTGCAATCGCGGCAGGACCAAGATTCGACTGTGCAATCGCGGCAGGACCAAGATTCGACTGTGCAATCGCGGCAGGACCAAGATTCGACTGTGCAATCGCGGCAGGACCAAGATTCGACTGTGCAATCGCGGCAGGACCAAGATTCGACTGTGCAATCGCGGCAGGACCAAGATTCGACTGTGCAATCGCGGCAGGACCAAGATTCGACTGTGCAATCGCGGCAGGACCAAGATTCGACTGTGCAATCGCGGCAGGACCAAGATTCGACTGTGCAATCGCGGCAGGACCAAGATTCGACTGTGCAATCGCGGCAGGACCAAGATTCGACTGTGCAATCGCGGCAGGACCAAGATTCGACTGTGCAATCGCGGCAGGACCAAGATTCGACTGTGCAATCGCGGCAGGACCAAGATTCGACTGTGCAATCGCGGCAGGACCAAGATTCGACTGTGCAATCGCGGCAGGACCAAGATTCGACTGTGCAATCGCGGCAGGACCAAGATTCGACTGTGCAATCGCGGCAGGACCAAGATTCGACTGTGCAATCGCGGCAGGACCAAGATTCGACTGTGCAATCGCGGCAGGACCAAGATTCGACTGTGCAATCGCGGCAGGACCAAGATTCGACTGTGCAATCGCGGCAGGACCAAGATTCGACTGTGCAATCGCGGCAGGACCAAGATTCGACTGTGCAATCGCGGCAGGACCAAGATTCGACTGTGCAATCGCGGCAGGACCAAGATTCGACTGTGCAATCGCGGCAGGACCAAGATTCGACTGTGCAATCGCGGCAGGACCAAGATTCGACTGTGCAATCGCGGCAGGACCAAGATTCGACTGTGCAATCGCGGCAGGACCAAGATTCGACTGTGCAATCGCGGCAGGACCAAGATTCGACTGTGCAATCGCGGCAGGACCAAGATTCGACTGTGCAATCGCGGCAGGACCAAGATTCGACTGTGCAATCGCGGCAGGACCAAGATTCGACTGTGCAATCGCGGCAGGACCAAGATTCGACTGTGCAATCGCGGCAGGACCAAGATTCGACTGTGCAATCGCGGCAGGACCAAGATTCGACTGTGCAATCGCGGCAGGACCAAGATTCGACTGTGCAATCGCGGCAGGACCAAGATTCGACTGTGCAATCGCGGCAGGACCAAGATTCGACTGTGCAATCGCGGCAGGACCAAGATTCGACTGTGCAATCGCGGCAGGACCAAGATTCGACTGTGCAATCGCGGCAGGACCAAGATTCGACTGTGCAATCGCGGCAGGACCAAGATTCGACTGTGCAATCGCGGCAGGACCAAGATTCGACTGTGCAATCGCGGCAGGACCAAGATTCGACTGTGCAATCGCGGCAGGACCAAGATTCGACTGTGCAATCGCGGCAGGACCAAGATTCGACTGTGCAATCGCGGCAGGACCAAGATTCGACTGTGCAATCGCGGCAGGACCAAGATTCGACTGTGCAATCGCGGCAGGACCAAGATTCGACTGTGCAATCGCGGCAGGACCAAGATTCGACTGTGCAATCGCGGCAGGACCAAGATTCGACTGTGCAATCGCGGCAGGACCAAGATTCGACTGTGCAATCGCGGCAGGACCAAGATTCGACTGTGCAATCGCGGCAGGACCAAGATTCGACTGTGCAATCGCGGCAGGACCAAGATTCGACTGTGCAATCGCGGCAGGACCAAGATTCGACTGTGCAATCGCGGCAGGACCAAGATTCGACTGTGCAATCGCGGCAGGACCAAGATTCGACTGTGCAATCGCGGCAGGACCAAGATTCGACTGTGCAATCGCGGCAGGACCAAGATTCGACTGTGCAATCGCGGCAGGACCAAGATTCGACTGTGCAATCGCGGCAGGACCAAGATTCGACTGTGCAATCGCGGCAGGACCAAGATTCGACTGTGCAATCGCGGCAGGACCAAGATTCGACTGTGCAATCGCGGCAGGACCAAGATTCGACTGTGCAATCGCGGCAGGACCAAGATTCGACTGTGCAATCGCGGCAGGACCAAGATTCGACTGTGCAATCGCGGCAGGACCAAGATTCGACTGTGCAATCGCGGCAGGACCAAGATTCGACTGTGCAATCGCGGCAGGACCAAGATTCGACTGTGCAATCGCGGCAGGACCAAGATTCGACTGTGCAATCGCGGCAGGACCAAGATTCGACTGTGCAATCGCGGCAGGACCAAGATTCGACTGTGCAATCGCGGCAGGACCAAGATTCGACTGTGCAATCGCGGCAGGACCAAGATTCGACTGTGCAATCGCGGCAGGACCAAGATTCGACTGTGCAATCGCGGCAGGACCAAGATTCGACTGTGCAATCGCGGCAGGACCAAGATTCGACTGTGCAATCGCGGCAGGACCAAGATTCGACTGTGCAATCGCGGCAGGACCAAGATTCGACTGTGCAATCGCGGCAGGACCAAGATTCGACTGTGCAATCGCGGCAGGACCAAGATTCGACTGTGCAATCGCGGCAGGACCAAGATTCGACTGTGCAATCGCGGCAGGACCAAGATTCGACTGTGCAATCGCGGCAGGACCAAGATTCGACTGTGCAATCGCGGCAGGACCAAGATTCGACTGTGCAATCGCGGCAGGACCAAGATTCGACTGTGCAATCGCGGCAGGACCAAGATTCGACTGTGCAATCGCGGCAGGACCAAGATTCGACTGTGCAATCGCGGCAGGACCAAGATTCGACTGTGCAATCGCGGCAGGACCAAGATTCGACTGTGCAATCGCGGCAGGACCAAGATTCGACTGTGCAATCGCGGCAGGACCAAGATTCGACTGTGCAATCGCGGCAGGACCAAGATTCGACTGTGCAATCGCGGCAGGACCAAGATTCGACTGTGCAATCGCGGCAGGACCAAGATTCGACTGTGCAATCGCGGCAGGACCAAGATTCGACTGTGCAATCGCGGCAGGACCAAGATTCGACTGTGCAATCGCGGCAGGACCAAGATTCGACTGTGCAATCGCGGCAGGACCAAGATTCGACTGTGCAATCGCGGCAGGACCAAGATTCGACTGTGCAATCGCGGCAGGACCAAGATTCGACTGTGCAATCGCGGCAGGACCAAGATTCGACTGTGCAATCGCGGCAGGACCAAGATTCGACTGTGCAATCGCGGCAGGACCAAGATTCGACTGTGCAATCGCGGCAGGACCAAGATTCGACTGTGCAATCGCGGCAGGACCAAGATTCGACTGTGCAATCGCGGCAGGACCAAGATTCGACTGTGCAATCGCGGCAGGACCAAGATTCGACTGTGCAATCGCGGCAGGACCAAGATTCGACTGTGCAATCGCGGCAGGACCAAGATTCGACTGTGCAATCGCGGCAGGACCAAGATTCGACTGTGCAATCGCGGCAGGACCAAGATTCGACTGTGCAATCGCGGCAGGACCAAGATTCGACTGTGCAATCGCGGCAGGACCAAGATTCGACTGTGCAATCGCGGCAGGACCAAGATTCGACTGTGCAATCGCGGCAGGACCAAGATTCGACTGTGCAATCGCGGCAGGACCAAGATTCGACTGTGCAATCGCGGCAGGACCAAGATTCGACTGTGCAATCGCGGCAGGACCAAGATTCGACTGTGCAATCGCGGCAGGACCAAGATTCGACTGTGCAATCGCGGCAGGACCAAGATTCGACTGTGCAATCGCGGCAGGACCAAGATTCGACTGTGCAATCGCGGCAGGACCAAGATTCGACTGTGCAATCGCGGCAGGACCAAGATTCGACTGTGCAATCGCGGCAGGACCAAGATTCGACTGTGCAATCGCGGCAGGACCAAGATTCGACTGTGCAATCGCGGCAGGACCAAGATTCGACTGTGCAATCGCGGCAGGACCAAGATTCGACTGTGCAATCGCGGCAGGACCAAGATTCGACTGTGCAATCGCGGCAGGACCAAGATTCGACTGTGCAATCGCGGCAGGACCAAGATTCGACTGTGCAATCGCGGCAGGACCAAGATTCGACTGTGCAATCGCGGCAGGACCAAGATTCGACTGTGCAATCGCGGCAGGACCAAGATTCGACTGTGCAATCGCGGCAGGACCAAGATTCGACTGTGCAATCGCGGCAGGACCAAGATTCGACTGTGCAATCGCGGCAGGACCAAGATTCGACTGTGCAATCGCGGCAGGACCAAGATTCGACTGTGCAATCGCGGCAGGACCAAGATTCGACTGTGCAATCGCGGCAGGACCAAGATTCGACTGTGCAATCGCGGCAGGACCAAGATTCGACTGTGCAATCGCGGCAGGACCAAGATTCGACTGTGCAATCGCGGCAGGACCAAGATTCGACTGTGCAATCGCGGCAGGACCAAGATTCGACTGTGCAATCGCGGCAGGACCAAGATTCGACTGTGCAATCGCGGCAGGACCAAGATTCGACTGTGCAATCGCGGCAGGACCAAGATTCGACTGTGCAATCGCGGCAGGACCAAGATTCGACTGTGCAATCGCGGCAGGACCAAGATTCGACTGTGCAATCGCGGCAGGACCAAGATTCGACTGTGCAATCGCGGCAGGACCAAGATTCGACTGTGCAATCGCGGCAGGACCAAGATTCGACTGTGCAATCGCGGCAGGACCAAGATTCGACTGTGCAATCGCGGCAGGACCAAGATTCGACTGTGCAATCGCGGCAGGACCAAGATTCGACTGTGCAATCGCGGCAGGACCAAGATTCGACAATCGCGGCAGGACCAAGATTCGACTGTGCAATCGCGGCAGGACCAAGATTCGACTGTGCAATCGCGGCAGGACCAAGATTCGACTGTGCAATCGCGGCAGGACCAAGATTCGACTGTGCAATCGCGGCAGGACCAAGATTCGACTGTGCAATCGCGGCAGGACCAAGATTCGACTGTGCAATCGCGGCAGGACCAAGATTCGACTGTGCAATCGCGGCAGGACCAAGATTCGACTGTGCAATCGCGGCAGGACCAAGATTCGACTGTGCAATCGCGGCAGGACCAAGATTCGACTGTGCAATCGCGGCAGGACCAAGATTCGACTGTGCAATCGCGGCAGGACCAAGATTCGACTGTGCAATCGCGGCAGGACCAAGATTCGACTGTGCAATCGCGGCAGGACCAAGATTCGACTGTGCAATCGCGGCAGGACCAAGATTCGACTGTGCAATCGCGGCAGGACCAAGATTCGACTGTGCAATCGCGGCAGGACCAAGATTCGACTGTGCAATCGCGGCAGGACCAAGATTCGACTGCAAAATTCGACTGCAATCGCGGCAGGACCAAGATTCGACTGTGCAATCGCGGCAGGACCAAGAGTGGACTGTGCAGTCGCGGCAGGACCAAGATTCGACTGTGCAATCGCGGCAGGACCAAGATTCGACTGTGCAATCGCGGCAGGACCAAGAATTCGACCAGTGCAATCGCGGCAGGACCAAGAGTCGACTGTGCAATCGCGGCAGGACCAAGATTCGACTGTGCAATCGCCCAGCAGGACAAAATTCGACTGTGCAATCGCGGCAGGACCAAGAGTCGACTGTGCAATCGCGGCAGGACTTCGACTGTGCAATCGCGGCAGGACCAAGATTCGACTGTGCAATGCGGCAGGACCAAGATTCGACTGTGCAATCGCGGCAGGACCAAGATTCGACTGTGCAATCGCGGCAGGACCAAGATTCGACTGTGCAATCGCGGCAGGACCAAGATTCGACTGTGCAATCGCGGCAGGACCAAGATTCGACTGTGCAATCGCGGCAGGACCAAGATTCGACTGTGCAATCGCGGCAGGACCAAGAGTCGACTGTGCAATCGCGGCAGGACCAAGATTCGACTGTGCAATCGCGGCAGGACCAAGATTCGACTGTGCAATCGCGGCAGGACCAAGATCGACTGTGCAATCGCGGCAGGACCAAGATTCGACTGTGCAGTCGCGGCAGGACCAAGATTCGACTGTGCAATCGCGGCAGGACCAAGAGTCGACTGTGCAATCGCGGCAGGACCAAGAGTCGACTGTGCAATCGCGGCAGGACCAAGATTCGACTGTGCAATCGCGGCAGGACCAAGATTCGACTGTGCAATCGCGGCAGGACCAAAGTGGACTGTGCAATCGCGGCAGGACCAAGATTCGACTGTGCAATCGCGGCAGGACCAAGATTCGACTGTGCAATCGCGGCAGGACCAAGATTCGACTGTGCAATCGCGGCAGGACCAAGATTCGACTGTGCAATCGCGGCAGGACCAAGATTCGACTGTGCAATCGCGGCAGGACCAAGATTCGACTGTGCAATCGCGGCAGGACCAAGATTCGACTGTGCAATCGCGGCAGGACCAAGATTCGACTGTGCAATCGCGGCAGGACCAAGATTCGACTGTGCAATCGCGGCAGGACCAAGATTCGACTGTGCAATCGCGGCAGGACCAAGATTCGACTGTGCAATCGCGGCAGGACCAAGAGTTCGACTGTGCAATCGCGGCAGGACCAAGAGTCGACTGTGCAATCGCGGCAGGACCAAGATTCGACTGTGCAATCGCGGCAGGACCAAGAGTCGACTGTGCAATCGCGGCAGGACCAAGATTCGACTGTGCAATCGCGGCAGGACCAAGATTCGACTGTGCAATCGCGGCAGGACCAAGAGTTCGACTGTGCAATCGCGGCAGGACCAAGATTCGACTGTGCAATCGCGGCAGGACCAAGATTCGACTGTGCAATCGCGGCAGGACCAAGATTCGACTGTGCAATCGCGGCAGGACCAAGATTCGACTGTGCAATCGCGGCAGGACCAAGATTCGACTGTGCAATCGCGGCAGGACCAAGATTCGACTGTGCAATCGCGGCAGGACCAAGATTCGACTGTGCAATCGCGGCAGGACCAAGATTCGACTGTGCAATCGCGGCAGGACCAAGATTCGACTGTGCAATCGCGGCAGGACCAAGATTCGACTGTGCAATCGCGGCAGGACCAAGATTCGACTGTGCAATCGCGGCAGGACCAAGATTCGACTGTGCAATCGCGGCAGGACCAAGATTCGACTGTGCAATCGCGGCAGGACCAAGATTCGACTGTGCAATCGCGGCAGGACCAAGATTCGACTGTGCAATCGCGGCAGGACCAAGATTCGACTGTGCAATCGCGGCAGGACCAAGATTCGACTGTGCAATCGCGGCAGGACCAAGAGTTCGACTGTGCAATCGCGGCAGGACCAAGATTCGACTGTGCAATCGCGGCAGGACCAAGATTCGACTGTGCAATCGCGGCAGGACCAAGATTCGACTGTGCAATCGCGGCAGGACCAAGATTCGACTGTGCAATCGCGGCAGGACCAAGATTCGACTGTGCAATCGCGGCAGGACCAAGATTCGACTGTGCAATCGCGGCAGGACCAAGATTCGACTGTGCAATCGCGGCAGGACCAAGATTCGACTGTGCAATCGCGGCAGGACCAAGATTCGACTGTGCAATCGCGGCAGGACCAAGATTCGACTGTGCAATCGCGGCAGGACCAAGATTCGACTGTGCAATCGCGGCAGGACCAAGATTCGACTGTGCAATCGCGGCAGGACCAAGATTCGACTGTGCAATCGCGGCAGGACCAAGATTCGACTGTGCAATCGCGGCAGGACCAAGATTCGACTGTGCAATCGCGGCAGGACCAAGATTCGACTGTGCAATCGCGGCAGGACCAAGATTCGACTGTGCAATCGCGGCAGGACCAAGATTCGACTGTGCAATCGCGGCAGGACCAAGATTCGACTGTGCAATCGCGGCAGGACCAAGATTCGACTGTGCAATCGCGGCAGGACCAAGAGTCGACTGTGCAATCGCGGCAGGACCAAGATTCGACTGTGCAATCGCGGCAGGACCAAGAGTTCGACTGTGCAATCGCGGCAGGACCAAGATTCGACTGTGCAATCGCGGCAGGACCAAGATTCGACTGTGCAATCGCGGCAGGACCAAGATTCGACTGTGCAATCGCGGCAGGACCAAGATTCGACTGTGCAATCGCGGCAGGACCAAGATTCGACTGTGCAATCGCGGCAGGACCAAGATTCGACTGTGCAATCGCGGCAGGACAAAGAGTGGACTGTGCAATCGCGGCAGGACCAAGATTCGACTGTGCAATCGCGGCAGGACCAAGATTCGACTGTGCAATCGCGGCAGGACCAAGATTCGACTGTGCAATCGCGGCAGGACCAAGATTCGACTGTGCAATCGCGGCAGGACCAAGAGTCGACTGTGCAATCGCGGCAGGACCAAGATTCGACTGTGCAATCGCGGCAGGACCAAGATTCGACTGTGCAATCGCGGCAGGACCAAGATTCGACTGTGCAATCGCGGCAGGACCAAGATTCGACTGTGCAATCGCGGCAGGACCAAGATTCGACTGTGCAATCGCGGCAGGACCAAGATTCGACTGTGCAATCGCGGCAGGACCAAGATTCGACTGTGCAATCGCGGCAGGACCAAGATTCGACTGTGCAATCGCGGCAGGACCAAGATTCGACTGTGCAATCGCGGCAGGACCAAGATTCGACTGTGCAATCGCGGCAGGACCAAGATTCGACTGTGCAATCGCGGCAGGACCAAGATTCGACTGTGCAATCGCGGCAGGACCAAGATTCGACTGTGCAATCGCGGCAGGACCAAGATTCGACTGTGCAATCGCGGCAGGACCAAGAGTCGACTGTGCAATCGCGGCAGGACCAAGATTCGACTGTGCAATCGCGGCAGGACCAAGATTCGACTGTGCAATCGCGGCAGGACCAAGATTCGACTGTGCAATCGCGGCAGGACCAAGATTCGACTGTGCAATCGCGGCAGGACCAAGATTCGACTGTGCAATCGCGGCAGGACCAAGATTCGACTGTGCAATCGCGGCAGGACCAAGATTCGACTGTGCAATCGCGGCAGGACCAAGATTCGACTGTGCAATCGCGGCAGGACCAAGATTCGACTGTGCAATCGCGGCAGGACCAAGATTCGACTGTGCAATCGCGGCAGGACCAAGATTCGACTGTGCAATCGCGGCAGGACCAAGATTCGACTGTGCAATCGCGGCAGGACCAAGATTCGACTGTGCAATCGCGGCAGGACCAAGATTCGACTGTGCAATCGCGGCAGGACCAAGATTCGACTGTGCAATCGCGGCAGGACCAAGATTCGACTGTGCAATCGCGGCAGGACCAAGATTCGACTGTGCAATCGCGGCAGGACCAAGATTCGACTGTGCAATCGCGGCAGGACCAAGATTCGACTGTGCAATCGCGGCAGGACCAAGAGTCGACTGTGCAATCGCGGCAGGACCAAGATTCGACTGTGCAATCGCGGCAGGACCAAGAGTTCGACTGTGCAATCGCGGCAGGACCAAGAGTCGACTGTGCAGTCGCGGCAGGACCAAGATTCGACTGTGCAATCGCGGCAGGACCAAGATTCGACTGTGCAATCGCGGCAGGACCAAGATTCGACTGTGCAATCGCGGCAGGACCAAGATTCGACTGTGCAATCGCGGCAGGACCAAGATTCGACTGTGCAATCGCGGCAGGACCAAGATTCGACTGTGCAATCGCGGCAGGACCAAGAGTCGACTGTGCAATCGCGGCAGGACCAAGATTCGACTGTGCAATCGCGGCAGGACCAAGATTCGACTGTGCAATCGCGGCAGGACCAAGATTCGACTGTGCAATCGCGGCAGGACCAAGATTCGACTGTGCAATCGCGGCAGGACCAAGATTCGACTGTGCAATCGCGGCAGGACCAAGATTCGACTGTGCAATCGCGGCAGGACCAAGATTCGACTGTGCAATCGCGGCAGGACCAAGATTCGACTGTGCAATCGCGGCAGGACCAAGATTCGACTGTGCAATCGCGGCAGGACCAAGATTGGACTGTGCAGTCGCGGCAGGACCAAGATTCGACTGTGCAATCGCGGCAGGACCAAGATTCGACTGTGCAATCGCGGCAGGACCAAGATTCGACTGTGCAGTCGCGGCAGGACCAAGATTCGACTGTGCAATCGCGGCAGGACCAAGATTCGACTGTGCAATCGCGGCAGGACCAAGATTCGACTGTGCTCGGCAGCAATCGACGGCAGGACCAAGATTCGACTGTGCAATCGCGGCAGGACCAAGATTCGACTGTGCAATCGCGGCAGGACCAAGATTCGACTGTGCAATCGCGGCAGGACCAAGATTCGACTGTGCCATCGCGGCAGGACCAAGATTCGACTGTGCAGTCGCGGCAGGAACAAGATTCGACTGTGCAATCGCGGCAGGACCAAGATTCGACTGTGCAATCGCGGCAGGACCAAGATTCGACTGTGCAATCGCGGCAGGAACAAGAGTGGACTGTGCAATCGCGGTAGGACCAACATTCGACTGTGCAATCGCGGCAGGACCAAGATTCGACTGTGCAATCGCGGCAGGACCAAGATTCGACTGTGCAATCGCGGCAGGACCAAGAGTCGACTGTGCAGTCGCGGCAGGACCAAGATTCGACTGTGCAATCGCGGCAGGACCAAGAGTCGACTGTGCAATCGCGGCAGGACCAAGATTCGACTGTGCAATCGCGGCAGGACCAAGATTCGACTGTGCAATCGCGGCAGGACCAAGAGTCGACTGTGCAATCGCGGCAGGACCAAGAGTCGACTGTGCAGTCGCGGCAGGACCAAGATTCGACTGTGCAATCGCGGCAGGACCAAGATTCGACTGTGCAATCGCGGCAGGACCAAGATTCGACTGTGCAATCGCGGCAGGACCAAGAGTCGACTGTGCAATCGCGGCAGGACCAAGATTCGACTGTGCAATCGCGGCAGGACCAAGAATGGACTGTGCAATCGCGGCAGGACCAAGATTCGACTGTGCAATCGCGGCAGGACCAAGATTCGACTGTGCAATCGCGGCAGGACCAAGATTCGACTGTGCAATCGCGGCAGGACCAAGATTCGACTGTGCAATCGCGGCAGGACCAAGATTCGACTGTGCAATCGCGGCAGGACCAAGATTCGACTGTGCAATCGCGGCAGGACCAAGATTCGACTGTGCAATCGCGACAGGACCAAGATTCGACTGTGCAATCGCGGCAGGACCAAGATTCGACTGTGCAATCGCGGCAGGACCAAGAGTCGACTGTGCAATCGCGGCAGGACCAAGATTCGACTGTGCAATCGCGGCAGGACCAAGATTCGACTGTGCAATCGCGGCAGGACCAAGATTCGACTGTGCAATCGCGGCAGGACCAAGATTCGACTGTGCAATCGCGGCAGGACCAAGATTCGACTGTGCCATCGCGGCAGGACCAAGATTCGACAGTGCAATCGCGGCAGGACCAAGATTCGACTGTGCAATCGCGGCAGGACCAAGAGTGGACTGTGCAATCGCGGCAGGACCAAGATTCGACTGTGCAATCGCGGCAGGACCAAGATTCGACTGTGCAATCGCGGCAGGACCAAGATTCGACTGTGCAATCGCGGCAGGACCAAGAGTCGACTGTGCAATCGCGGCAGGACCAAGATTCGACTGTGCAATCGCGGCAGGACCAAGATTCGACTGTGCAATCGCGGCAGGACCAAGATTCGACTGTGCAATCGCGGCAGGACCAAGATTCGACTGTGCAATCGCGGCAGGACCAAGATTCGACTGTGCAATCGCGGCAGGACCAAGATTCGACTGTGCAATCGCGGCAGGACCAATATTCGACTGTGCAATCGCGGCAGGACCAAGATTCGACTGTGCAATCACGGCAGGACAAAGAGTGGACTGTGCAGTCGCGGCAGGACAAAGATTCGACTGTGCAATCGCGGCAGGACCAAGATTCGACTGTGCAATCGCGGCAGGACCAAGAGTAGACTGTGCAGTCGCGGCAGGACCAAGATTCGACTGTTCAATCGCGGCAGGACCAAGATTCGACTGTGTAATCGCGGCAGGACCAAGAGTTGACTGTGCAATCGCGGCAGGACCAAGAGTGGACTGTGCAGTCGCGGCAGGACCAAGATTCGACTCTGCAATCCAGGCAGGACCAAGAGTGGACTGTGCAGTCGCGGCAGGACCAAGATTCGACTGTGCAATCGCGGCAGGACCAACAGGGGACTTTGCAATGGCGGCAGGACCAAGATTCGAATGTGCAGTCGCTGCAGGACCAAAATTCGACTGAGCAATCGCGGCAGCACCAAGAGTCGACTGTGTAATCGCGGCAGGACAAAAATTCGACTGTGCAATCGCGGCAGAACCAAGAGTCGACTCTGCTATCGCGGCAGGACCAAGATTCGACAGTGCAATGGCGGCAGGACCAAGAGTCGACTGTGCAATCGCGGCAGGACCAAGAATGGACTGTGCAATCGCGGTAGGACCAAAATTCGACTGTGCAATCGCGGCATGACCAAGAGTCGACTGTGCAATCGCGGCAGGACCAAGATTCGACTGTGCAATCGCGGCAGGACCAAGATTCGACATTGCAATCGCGGCAGGACCAAGATTCGACTGTGCAATCGCGGCAGGACCAAGATTCGACTGTGCAATCGCGGCAGGACCAAGATTCGACTGTGCAATCGCGACAGGACCAAGAGTCGACTGTGCAATCGCGGCAGGACCAAGATTCGACTGTGCAGTCGCGGCAGGACCAAGATTCGACTGTGCAATCGCGGCAGGACCAAGAGTCGACTGTGCAATCGCGGCAGGACCAAGATTCGACTGTGCAATCGCGGCAGGACCAAGATTCGACCAAGATTCGACTGTGCAGTCGCGGCAGGACCAAGATTCGACTGTGCAATCGCGGCAGGACCAAGATTCGACTGTGCAATCGCGGCAGGACCAAGATTCGACTGTGCAATCGCGGCAGGACCAAGAGTCGACTGTGCAGTCGCGGCAGGACCAAGATTCGACTGTGCAATCGCGGCAGGACCAAGAATGGACTGTGCAATCGCGGCAGGACCAAGATTCGACTGTGCAATCGCGGCAGGACCAAGAGTCGACTGTGCAATCGCGGCAGGACCAAGATTCGACTGTGCAATCGCGGCAGGACCAACATTCGACTGTGCAATCGCGGCAGGACCAAGATTCGACTGTGCAATCGCGGCAGGACCAAGAGTCGACTGTGCAGTCGCGGCAGGACCAAGATTCGACTGTGCAATCGCGACAGGACCAAGATTCGACTGTGCAATCGCGGCAGGACCAAGATTCGACTGTGCAATCGCGGCAGGACCAAGATTCGACTGTGCAATCGCGACAGGACCAAGATTCGACTGTTCAATCGCGACAGGTTCAAGAGTCGACTGTGCAGTCGCGGCAGGACCAAGATTCGACTGTGCCGTCGCGGCAAGACCAAGATTTGACTGTGCAGTCGCGGCAGGAACAAGATTCGACTGTGCAGTCGCGGCAGGAACAAGATTCGACTGTGCAGTCGCGGCAGGAACAAGATTCGACTGTGCAATCGCGGCAGGAACAAGAGTGGACTGTGCAATCGCGGTAGGACCAAAATTCGACTGTGCAATCGCGGCAGGACCAAAATTCGACTGTGCAATCGCGGCAGGACCAAGATTCGACTGTGCAGTCGCGGCAGGATAAAGATTCGACTGTGCAATCGCGGCAGGACCAAGAGTCGACTGTGCAATCGCGGCAGGACCAAGATTCGACTGTGCAATCGCGGCAGGACCAAGATTCGACTGTGCAGTCGCGGCAGGACCAAGATTCGACTGTGCAGTCGCGGCAGGACCAAGATTCGACTGTGCAATCGCGGCAGGACCAAGATTCGACTGTGCAATCGCGGCAGGACCAAGATTCGACTGTGCAATCGCGGCAGGACCAAGAGTGGACTGTGCAATCGCGGCAGGACCAAGATTCGACTGTGCAGTCGCGGCAGGACCAAGATTCGACTGTGCAATCGCGGCAGGACCAAGATTCGACTGTGCAATCGCGGCAGGACCAAGAGTCGACTGTGCAATCGCGGCAGGACCAAGATTCGACTGTGCAATCGCGGCAGGATCAAGATTCGACTGTGCAATCACGGCAGGACAAAGAGTGGACTGTGCAGTCGCGGCAGGACCAAGATTCGACTGTGCAATCGCGGCAGGACCAAGATTCGACTGTGCAATCGCGGCAGGACCAAGAGTCGACTGTGCAGTCGCGGCAGGACCAAGATTCGACTGTGCAATCGCGGCAGGACCAACAGTGGACTGTGCAATGGCGGCAGGACCAAGATTCGAATGTGCAGTCGCGGCAGGACCAAGATTCGACTGTGCAATCGCGGCAGGACCAAGATTCGACTGTGCAATCGCGGCAGGACCAAGAGTGGACTGTGCAATCGCGGCAGGACCAAGATTCGACTGTGCAATCGCGGCAGGACCAAGATTCGACTGTGCCATCGCGGCAGGACCAAGATTCGACTGTGCAATCGCGGCAGGACCAAGATTCGACTGTGCAATCGCGGCAGGACCAAGATTCGACTGTGCAATCGCGGCAGGACCAAGATTCGACTGTGCAATCGCGGCAAGACCAAGATTTGACTGTGCAGTCGCGGCAGGAACAAGATTCGACTGTGCAGTCGCGGCAGGAACAAGATTCGACTGTGCAGTCGCGGCAGGAACAAGATTCGACTGTGCAATCGCGGCAGGAACAAGATTCGACTGTGCAGTCGCGGCAGGACCAAGAGTCGACTGTGCAATCGCGGCAGGACCAAAATTCGACTGTGCAATCGCGGCAGGACCAAGAGTCGACTGTGCAATCGCGGCAGGACCAAGATTCGACTGTGCAATCGCGGCAGGACCAAGAGTCGACTGTGCAATCGCGGCAGGACCAAGAGTGGACTGTGCAATCGCGGCAGGACCAAGATTCGACTGTGCAATCGCGGCAGGACCAAGATTCGACTGTGCAATCGCGGCAGGACCAAGAGTGGACTGTGCAATCGCGGCAGGACCAAGATTCGACTGTGCAATCGCGGCAGGACCAAGATTCGACTGTGCAATCGCGGCAGGACCAAGATTCGACTGTGCAATCGCGGCAGGACCAAGATTCGACTGTGCAATCGCGGCAGGACCAAGAATCGACTGTGCAATCGCGGCAGGACCAAGAGTCGACTGTGCAATCGCGGCAGGACCAAGATTCGACTGTGCAATCGCGGCAGGACCAAGATTCGACTGTGCAATCGCGGCAGGACCAAGATTCGACTGTGCAATCGCGGCAGGACCAAGATTCGACTGTGCAATCGCGGCAGGACCAAGATTCGACTGTGCAATCGCGGCAGGACCAAGATTCGACTGTGCAATCGCGGCAGGACCAAGAGTCGACTGTGCAATCGCGGCAGGACCAAGAGTGGACTGTGCAATCGCGGCAGGACCAAGATTCGACTGTGCAATCGCGGCAGGACCAAGATTCGACTGTGCAATCGCGGCAGGACCAAGATTCGACTGTGCAATCGCGGCAGGACCAAGATTCGACTGTGCAATCGCGGCAGGACCAAGATTCGACTGTGCAATCGCGGCAGGACCAAGATTCGACTGTGCAATCGCGGCAGGACCAAGATTCGACTGTGCAATCGCGGCAGGACCAAGATTCGACTGTGCAGTCGCGGCAGGACCAAGATTCGACTGTGCAGTCGCGGCAGGACCAAGATTCGACTGTGCAATCGCGGCAGGACCAAGATTCGACTGTGCAATCGCGGCAGGACCAAGAGTCGACTGTGCAATCGCGGCAGGACCAAGATTCGACTGTGCAATCGCGGCAGGACCAAGATTCGACTGTGCAATCGCGGCAGGACCAAGATTCGACTGTGCAATCGCGGCAGGACCAAGAGTCGACTGTGCAATCGCGGCAGGACCAAGATTCGACTGTGCAATCGCGGCAGGACCAAGATTCGACTGTGCAATCGCGGCAGGACCAAGATTCGACTGTGCAATCGCGGCAGGACCAAGAGTGGACTGTGCAATCGCGGCAGGACCAAGATTCGACTGTGCAATCGCGGCAGGACCAAGATTCGACTGTGCAATCGCGGCAGGACCAAGATTCGACTGTGCAATCGCGGCAGGACCAAGAGTGGACTGTGCAATCGCGGCAGGACCAAGATTCGACTGTGCAATCGCGGCAGGACCAAGAGTGGACTGTGCAATCGCGGCAGGACCAAGATTCGACTGTGCAATCGCGGCAGGACCAAGATTCGACTGTGCAATCGCGGCAGGACCAAGATTCGACTGTGCAATCGCGGCAGGACCAAGAGTGGACTGTGCAATCGCGGCAGGACCAAGATTCGACTGTGCAATCGCGGCAGGACCAAGATTCGACTGTGCAATCGCGGCAGGACCAAGATTCGACTGTGCAATCGCGGCAGGACCAAGAGTCGACTGTGCAATCGCGGCAGGACCAAGATTCGACTGTGCAATCGCGGCAGAACCAAGAGTCGACTGTGCAATCGCGGCAGGACCAAGATTCGACAGTGCAATGGCGGCAGGACCAAGAGTCGACTGTGCAATCGCGGCAGGACCAAGAATGGACTGTGCAATCGCGGTAGGACCAAAATTCGACTGTGCAATCGCGGCAGGACCAAGAGTCGACTGTGCAATCGCGGCAGGACCAAAATTCGACTGTGCAATCGCGGCAGGACCAAGATTCGACTGTGCAGTCGCGGCAGGATAAAGATTCGACTGTGCAATCGCGGCAGGACCAAGAGTGGACTGGGCAATCGCGGCTGGACCAATATTCGACTGTGCAATCGCGGCAGGATCAAGAATCGACTGTGCAATCACGGCAGGACAAAGAGTGGACTGTGCAGTCGCGGCAGGACCAAGATTCGACTGTGCAATCGCGGCAGGACCAAGATTCGACTGTGCAATCGCGGCAGGACCAAGAGTAGACTGTGCAGTCGCGGCAGGACCAAGATTCGACTGTGCAATCGCGGCAGGACCAAGAGTGGACTGTGCAATCGCGGCAGGACCAAGATTCGACTGTGCAATCGCGGCAGGACCAAGATTCGACTGTGCAATCGCGGCAGGACCAAGAGTGGACTGTGCAATCGCGGCAGGACCAAGATTCGACTGTGCCATCGCGGCAGGACCAAGATTCGACTGTGCCATCGCGGCAGGACCAAGATTCGACAGTGCAATCGCGACAGGACCAAGATTCTACTGTTCAATCGCGGCAGGACCAAGATTCGACTGTGCAATCGCGGCAGGACCAAGATTCGACTGTGCAATCGCGGCAGGACCAAGATTCGACTGTGCCATCGCGGCAGGACCAAGATTCGACAGTGCAATCGCGACAGGACCAAGATTCGACTGTTCAATCGCGGCAGGACCAAGATTCGACTGTTCAATCGCGGCAGGACCAAGATTCGACTGTGCCATCGCGGCAGGACCAAGATTCGACAGTGCAATCGCGACAGGACCAAGATTCGACTGTTCAATCGCGACAGGTTCAAGAGTCGACTGTGCAGTCGCGGCAGGACCAAGATTCGACTGTGCCATCGCGGCAAGACCAAGATTTGACTGTGCAATCGCGGCAGGACCAAGAGTCGACTGTGCAGTCGCGGTAGGACAAAGGGTCGACTGTGCAGTCGCGGCAAGACCAAGCTTCGACTGTGCCATCGCGGCCTGACCAAGATTCGACAGTGTAATCGTGGCAGGACCAAGATTCGACAGTGCAATCGTGGCAGGACCAAGATTCGACTGTGCAATCGCGGCAGGACAAAGATTCAACTGTGCAATCGCGGCAGGACCAAGATTCGACTGCGTATTTGTGGCAGATCTAAGATTCATTCGACTGCGCAGCCATAGCAGGACGATGATTCGACTGCGTAGCCGTGGCAGGACGATGAATCGACTGCGTAGCCGTGGCAGGACGATGAGTCGACTGCCTAGCCGTGGCAGAACGATGTGTCGACTGTGTAGCCGTGACAGGACGATGAGTCGACTGCGTAGCCGTGGCAGGACGATGAGTCGAGTGTGTAGCCGTTGCAGAATGATGTGTCGACTGCTCACGGCGGAATTCTTCAAATTTGTCGTCGATCCTCTCCATCAGTGTGACCATCAGACTCTCCACATTTGCATCATCAGGGGGTCGGCCATTAGGTGTTGGGACATTTTATCCAGCTTTCCAAGGCAGGATAAAGTTGAGATGGCGAAAACCCATATAAGTACTCAACATGTTTCACACCGGTGGCATGCCAATCTTAACAGTAAGAAAATTCATTGCTTGGACACGCCTTCTCATCCCATGAGAGGGGCGGAAAATTCATCGCTTAGACACACTTTCTCATCCCTTGAGAGGGGCGGAAAATTTATTGATTAGAAACACCTTCTCATTCCTTGAGAGGGGCGGAAATCCATTGCTTAGACACACCTTATCATCCATTGAGAGTGGCGTAGAGCTTATATATGCACATTACGTAAATGGTGGAGCCACTTCACACGAACATAATGGAGTGACATGTAATCGTATGAACATGAAGATCAATGGTTTACACATTTCTGTTGAATGATAGACAACTTTCATTTGGCCCATAATGTCCTGCACATTTTATATTTGTATATAACATAACAGCATGAAGTACACCTACTGCGTAGAAATTGTTTGTACGTTAACCTGGCCAATAGTTTATACCCCAGAGTGTAGTAGGCTTGATATCAGGTAACAACGCAGTAACCAAACAACGCTAAGTGCAACATGTATTTATATGTCTATATACCAGTAGGCTTTTGAATAGTAGCACCATTAGAAATTATGTCTATTTACCAGTAGGCTTTTGAATAGTAGCACCATTAGAAATTATGTCTATTTACCAGTAGGCTTTTGAATAGTAGCACCATTAGAAATTATGTCAATTTACCAGTAGGCTTTTGAATAGTAGCACCATTAGAAATTATGTCTATTTACCAGTAGGCTTTTGAATAGTAGCACCATTAGAAATTATGTCAATTTACCAGTAGGCTTTTGAATAGTAGCACCATTAGAAATTATGTCTATTTACCAGTAGGCTTTTGAATAGTAGCACCATTAAAATTATGTCTATTTACCAGTAGTCTTTTGAATAGTAGCACCATTAGAAATTATGTATATTTACCAGTAGGCTTTTGAATAGTAACACCATTAGAAATTATGTCTATTTACCAGTAGTCTTTTGAATAGTAGCACCATTAGAAATTATGTCTATTTACCAGTAGGCTTTTGAATAGTAGCCCCATTAGAAATGTCCAAAGACAAAGCGGAGCACGTGTGTGCTAATTTTGTCCCGCTGTGTGAACAATGGGTCGCGGCTGACGTATTATATGTTTGCACAGCCGTTGAATTTTCCGGCCGTTAATGGCGTTATAATTAAACTGCGGCACCCTGACATTGTCCACATGCTACGTTAATGCCGCCACGATTGCCCGTCGTATAGAAAAATAGTAGCGTTTCAAGCCCGCGTCATTGAGGTGAACACGTAAAAGCGACGGCAACAAGGATGCAAACTGTTGGACATGCGAACATTTGGCATTGCTAGGCGTGATCACATCCGTTTTCGTGTACTATTGAACTGCTAAGCTTACGCTGCGAAATCTGGTGTGCTAGCTTTAAAACGTCCAGCCCACCTGCTCAACACAGAACGAAACACCGATTTTACCCCAAATTCAATCGTGCACCGTATGGCTAACATAAATAGATAATACACTAACTGTGGTGCATCTGCACCCAGCTGATCGATTTCGCAAGTGCCAACTTCAACAATTACCAATTCGCACAGTTTTCTGGCCAGTTTTTCAAATAAACCTTTGTCCACGAGATTAGAAATTGTGGCGCCCTTTTCGTTTTCCGAATAAGTTGCTCGAGACGAGTCACGAAGCCGTGGTCCGTGTAGTCAAACCGACAACGACACTTAAACCGAATAGGTCCAAATAATATATTTTGTCAACTCGAAGAGAGACGTTGATCGTGTGGCTCAGCGACAAAAGTGATTCGAAAACTTGGTCCCGCTCAGTATCTGCAAAATGTCCCAGTGTGCATCGCTGGCCAGTAGTAGTATGTTCCGAAAGAGTCACGTGTTCGGTCTGTTTTTGGGCCAGCTTAATTAAGTGTTTTACCGATAAAAGGGTGTGCATGATGGAGAGTGGAATAGTTTTTTTTTAAACACGCCTAGCTAATTAGCTAGGTGCTCGTTACCCCGACGCACAAAAAGGCTTTTCATCCTACAGGACAACAATTCATGTCCTGGTCAAATATTTAATCTTAATATATGTTACCAAAGTGCTACCGTGCGGGGTTGACAGAGGCACGTATGTTACCATGGTATTGATGCATCAGTCGTATGCATTGTCGGAGAACAATGTCCTATAATTTAAGTAATATTCGCAGTCAATTTAATAAAAAAGTACGAACGTATTATTCAAATCGTCGATAGATTTGATTTTGGCAGTTGTGTCTTGTAACTTGACAAGTCAGTAGGTGTAACAAAAGCTTTATTTCACGATGGTGACCATGTGGCGTTCATCGCGTGATTTTCAATGGACCATCAAATACACCCATTCTTACATATACAGTTGTATAACTAATATAAAATATACACGTCAAAACTAAATATAACCAAATAACATCAATAAATACATACCTAAAACGTTTTTTCCAAGAAATTATAAATAAATATATAAATTAATTAATTAAATTGAAACCATTTAGTAAAAACCCCCAGTTTACAATTTCTAAAACAACAACATTCCTATAGATCTGTCAAGTTCAAAATGTTTACAATTATATGAATTTTTTTTAAACAGTGTTTTAAAACATTCTGCACATTTCGCATTTCTAATATATACTGGGATAGTGTCCCACAGTTTCCCTCCTCTATATGCAAATGTACACTGCCCTACAGAGAGGTTGTATTTTATATTTTCTTTGTGTGATAGTCGTGCACACTATTGTTTGGTATGAATATATATATATATATATATATATATATATATATATATATATATATATATATATATATATATATATATATATATATATATATATATATATATATATATATGGAAGGTATGTTGGGGCAAGCCAGTGTATGATGACATACATAACATAGCAGTAAAATACCGTATGCGAACATCGATTGGCAGCCATCCTAGAATAACAAATAGTGTCACTGTTGAAACCTGTCGTGTGTCTTTCACATTCAGAATTATACGTGGATACTGCTTCATCATCTTATGAACACTCATATGCAAAGCTTGACCGCAACTGTCCCATATCACGCACCCGTAATCAATCACCGGTTGTACCATCCTTGAAAAATACTGCTTCCTTGCATGTAGTGGCATTAGTCATGTCATCTTAGACGTGTCATCCTTAATCAAACTTTTCGGTCACGTATCTTATGCGAAAGTCAACAACAATGGCAGTGAAACACATGTATATGTAAATAATCGTTCCAAGTGCGAAGTCCTACGGTTTTCCGTTTTCACTTTAATTAATGTTTGACTAAAAGTAATGCATATGTCTACACTCTAACTAACGTCTAAACTTTAACTATGTTCATATCCTATAATGTTGGAATAAAAAAAATAAAGAATCGAATAAGGAGTGTCACAAGTAAACGTGTGCACCATTGCAAACATCCCAAACTAGTGTTTACATCATCCATATTGGTGAAATCTAGTCCACTACATGTGATTTTTTTTCCTTCATTTTTTTTTATTTTCTTAGCCATCATTTCTGAAACGTCAAATAATAGCCCTATGTATCCTGATGTAGCTTACTTTACGACTTAATGTACATAGTGTTTTCTAGAACTATCTGGAAAGCATAAAGAAAAAAATTGCTGTTATCTATATTATGAAATAGTTGTCTCTCCAGTTTGTGAGCCACAAGTGATCTGTTCATTGCTCTGTGATTTCGAGAACGCTGTATTCAGCTTATTACTGACAATATCTTTGGACTGTTTGTGTCTTGACAGTCAAACGTGTATTGACTTAGTATGGTTGAGAAATAGTCGTTAAAGGTGTTTGTAATTACTTCACACAATGACTGAATCTGGGAGCTCCTGATCACCGTCCCTGATAATCAGTGGAGCGGGTGCTGTGTCACGTGGACACAAATTTCGAAGATGTGCCCACAAATGCTTGGGATTATTGATGTTTTCTTCGATAGCGTTTTGGTAGAAAGACGATTTTGTATTGTGGATCATGCTGATCACATTATTTCGCCAGGTCATATCATTCTCCCATATACCACGTGACTTGCATTTGTCTTTTATTCGCACAGCTGTAACACACACACACACACACACACACACACACACACACACACACACACACACACACACACACACACACACACACACACACACACACACACACACACACACACACACACACACACACACACACACACACACACACACACACTAACAAAACATAACGTTGCATTCACACGGGTTGGTGACGCGATGCCCTGAGTTAGTTAGAATTAGTACACAACACGTTGCCATTCCTCATTGGCTGTTACTCCTCCAACAACGTTGATGTTAGTGTCACCATCATCATGGTCACTTAATCCTCACATCGTATTGTGTATAACTTTGTTTCTATCTAGTTAAATCAGTTGCTGATGTTGGCGTTGTTCGGTGGTCTGTAAATTGTTCCCAACAGGATAACATTTGATCAGGGAAATAAATTGTCTGTCCACAGTTGCTCCTTCTCAAGATCTTGTCTACG
>BSQZ01000256.1:0-26729 GCA_033239005.1 Lamellibrachia satsuma | reverse complement strand
ACCAAGTTCCAACTTATGTTCAAAGGCTGCACCAATCTTCACCTGGAACTCTTGTCTTATCTCTTGTCACAAAGCTTATCCACATCGTACGTATTTGACTACTTTCCTGTGTGATCTTGAAACACATGGTTTGACCTCTATATTTGCTATGACGAGGAAGTGATCGGAGCCAAGTTTTGCCGATCTGTATGACCTACAGTTCTTCAGCTGACCTTTCCTCTGGATAAGAATATAATAAATGTGGTTCATGGTTCCTCCATCTGTTCAAATCCACGTCGATCTCCTAGTGTTCGCATGTTGAAACACTGTGCTGGCCATGATGAACAGCTGTTGTTGTCCTATGTCATTCGCTCGGCCCAGTTCACACTTTCCAAGAACTTCTACCCAGGAATAATGTTGGTTGTCACCCACTTTTGCGTTGAAATCTCCCTGAACCTGTAGTCCTTTAACTGCAGCAGGTCCAGGAAGTCTTGGTACTGTTCATCAGGGTAAGATGAGTATGTTACATATACTTGGAAGATGTTTCGCACATAAGTTCTGGTTTTGAACCTGACAATAACTATCCACTGAGAAACGGCCTCGTAGTCCGTTCGCGTATTCAGAGAAGAGGATTAGTACCACACATTGTCTCTTCTTGCTAAGTATCTTTGTAATTGGCTTTATAAAGATGCTAGTTTCATCAAATGTCTGCATCAAAGGATGCTGTATATCAAGGGAAACAATTTTGAATTTCCAGCACATAGGCTGGCTTCTCACCGAGAGCAATGCTATATACTGATATGTTTCGTGAAGACGGAGACTGATACTCAATGTTGTATTGTCAGCCAGCGAAGTGTAAGCGTAGCAGATTGTGAATGGAACAAACAAGATGATTTTATACACCCTCGATCCACATGTATTTTTGCTCACTCAATTTGATCATCTGGATACAAACCAATCACAGGTTAATCTTTCAGTTTCAGAACGTACTTAAATAATTGAGCGTAATGACTCTAGGTATGGACAAATAGCAGCTCTGCACGGGGATTAAAGATAACGGCTACGGGATAGGAAACCCTAACGGAACCCTCAACAATGACATAGTCCCAGCAAGCCACCACCAAGTGGTATGGTGTGCACACAGTATGTACATACAACGGTTTGTGTAACGCGTCTAGTGATGTAGTGCTGTTAGTAGTTTGCAGCGCTTGCGCTTCACGTTCTCGATTTCAGCTAGAGTCATCAGCTAGCTCCCTTTTTGGTGGTAAAAGTAGATATCAGTGCGCAAACCTCCCCTGCTGGTGCATAGCCTCTTCACAAACGTTACCTTAACTTAACCTCCCAGTGGCACACCACGAACACGGACATTCTGCTTGATGCCGGCCTCAATGTCTCATGGAACAAATTGGGTGCAGACGGTGCCAGGGTAGACAGACTGACCGCTCTGCCGACACAGCTCTTCAGCTCCCTGAACCAGGCGGTGCCAGAGTAGCCAGACTGACTGCTCTGTCGATACAGTTCTTCAGTTCCCTGAGCCAGGCGGTGCCAGAGTAGCCAGACTGACTGCTCTGCCGATACAGTTCTTCAGTTCCCTGAGCCAGGCGGTGCCAGAGTAGCCAGACTGACTGCTCTGCCGACACAGTTCTTCAGCTCCCTGAGCCAGGCGGTGCCAGAGTAGCCAGACTGACTGCTCTGCCGACACAGTTCTTCAGCTCCCTGAGCCAGGCGGTGCCAGAGTAGCCAGACTGACTGCTCTGCCGACACAGTTCTTCAGCTCCCTGAGCCAGGCGGTGCCAGAGTAGCCAGACTGACTGCTCTGCCGACACAGTTCTTCAGCTCCCTGAGCCAGGCGGTGCCAGAGTAGCCAGACTGACTGCTATGCCGACACAGTTGTTTAGCTCCCTGAACCAGGCGGAGCCAGAGTAGCCAACTGACTGCTCTGCCGACACAGTTCTTTAGCTCCCTGAGCCAAGCAACACGTGTCACTGATGCAGTTAATGTTCGCGGCGTTGCCGGTGGGGGCATGTTGACAATATCTAGTGGTGACAAAGCTTTAGATGTAGAGGCGGCCAGCACTGCAAAGTATGATGAGCTAGCTAGGTCTGCAAGACCGAGAAACAGTCCCGTAGATGTCAAGGCTGCTTCATTTGGTCCTGTTGTGACTATCTCCAGTAGTGCACAAAAATGGCTCGGTGTACTGTAGCCGCATGCATGGCCATTCAAATCGTGGCTATGCGATGGACACAGCCTATACTAAATGTTTCACTCGTGGCTGCACAACTGGTATGTCTGATTAGTTCCTCACAGGAAAATGCTAACCCCCAACATCATTGCGCGTCACCAAAATAAGCGACGAAGATACCAGTTATACTCAACAGGCACCTCACCGTTTTGTGCTAATTGTCTGATACACCGGCAGTTACACTCACCACTCATCTCAGCGTTCAGTGCTAATTGTCAAAATTGTAAATATGCACTCTTTGATTATTCTTTTTGTCAGTTTTATTAGTAAGATTAGACTTCACCACTGGCGGCAGCACTGTGACTGGATGACATCGACATCAACGTCAAATATGCGGAGTTCAACACGACGTTGTTGTACAGAACATAATTCGGATATTACGGCAGTTTAGTATACCTGTTGCAGGGTTGCGACGACGTGTATGTTTGCGTCCACTGCACTCAGTGTTGAATGGCTATCATCCACTGGGTGTGCAGCACCCGCGAGAGAACTGATGGTTTGATGACAGACGTCCACATGCTGACAACGCGCCACTGAGGTTCGCGATCGCCGCTGGCTTGGATGACGTCGCCAGCCTGCTAATCCCAGCCGCAGGTGACATCAGTACTGATGGTTCGACAACCATCTGCCACACTGACAGTGACATGCCTTCCATTACTGCGCACAAAAGTGTGACATGCGCATGGAGAGCCCTAATGAACACTGAGGCCACGGTTTCGGCTAGCAGATGAACACTGGCGGCAGGGCAAGAGAGATGAATGTGTGTGGTGACCTCGCACGCGTTTCCGACTGCCTGCACGACTGGTCACAACCAGTGGATGATGGCTGAACGATTTGTTGATGTGGAACATTGTTCATTATAGTTATATTTTGTTCGACCGGAAGCACAAATTTGTACACACCTGTATACTGACGAGGTTAATCTGCAAATAATCTGCAACTGCCCTGATGTTGTGTTGCTATACGATGATATCCAGCAATGTTAACACACAATGCAATACAATTTGTACACCACATGTATTCGTGTAGGAATAGTTACACAAGAAGTAGTGCTCTTACCATAGGATTGAACAGGACAACACGCCATGGCAAACACTGTACGAGACATTGGTAGCATGAATGTAATGGATATATTCTGTCCGCCCCCATTTTGTTTACTAGGCACAAGTTCAATGTACCTTTCTGTATACCGTTTAAAGCAAAATACATAAGGAAGGGGAAAATAGGCTGCGGAAACAGAACAGTAATTCTTGTCATAATTTAAATGATACAATATTCTTTTTTTTAACTCTATATATCAATTACTTTATGAGTTGCCCAATACAGCCAGCCTTCTGAAAAATATTATAATGGAATTATGTGGAAGGATCCGCATACATAATTGTGCCTCTCAATAAGTATAATGTACACTACAAAACGTATGCAATTAGAGGTTTTAACAACACTCATGATTGAATGGCTATCATCCACTGTGTGTGCAACATCCGCGAGATCATCGCTGAACTGACGGTCTGTTGACAGACGTCCAACCGCTGGCAACGCGCCACTGAGGCTCGCGACCGCCGCTGGTTTCGATGACGTCGCCAGCCTGCTCATCCCAGCAGCAAGTGACATCATCGCCGATGCTTCGACAACCCGCTGCCACATGGACATTGACATGCCTTCCATTACTGCGCACCAAAGTGTGACACGCCCATGGAGAGCCTGCCCGAATGAACACTCCGACCACCGTTTCGGCTAGCAGATTAACACTGGCGAGAGGGCAAGAGACGTGAGTGTGGTGACCTCGCACACGTTTCCGGCTGCCTTGACGACTGGTCACAACCAGTGCATGATGGCTGAACGATTTGTTGATGTGGAACATTCGTCAGTATGGTTATATTTCGTTCGACCAGAAGCACACACTTGCACACACATGTACAATGACGAAGTTATTCTACAAATAATGTGCAACTGCCCTGAAGTGGTGGTGCTATACGATGATATCCAGCAACGTTAACACACAATGCAATGCAATTTGTACACCACATGTATGCGTATAGGAATAAATACACAAGAAGTACTGCTCTTATTTACAACCATGGAATTATACAGGACAACACACCAGGGTAAATACTGTACGGGACGTTTTAGCATAAACATATATATATATATATATATATATATATATATATATATATTCTGGCCGCTCCCATTTTGGCTGCTAGGCAAAAGTTCAATGTTCATGTTTGTATACTGTTTAATACAAAGCACATAAGAAGGATAGCATAGGCTGCTGCAGAAGCAGAACAGTAAATACTGTCATAATTTATGTGATACTTATTCTGTATGCTAAATCTATACTGCAATTACTTGATGAGTTGTCCAATGCAACCAACCTTCTGAACAAATATTATATGGGAAATATGTGGAAGGATCCGCTACATAATTGTCCGAGTACATAGTTGTGCCTCTTACCAGGACCTTAGCCAGAAACATAATGTTGTCAGTGTTGAACATTCTAAAAGATGTAACCTTACTGGCCCAAATGATTTTTTTACTGGCAAGCGAACGCAATTTGAGCGAATGTCAGCCATTATTCGCCGAATTAAGTTTTTTCAATGGTAGGCCAAGTCCTGTTTATCCATTATTGGCCCAATCGAGTCTTACTAGCTATGCAGTGAAGATGGCATTACTACCTGCACAATAATAATAATAGAAGAAGAGCCAACACATGAAGGTTCGTGAAAAAGTAACTTGAAACTTTATTTTAAATATATATATATATATATATATATATATATATATATATATATATATATATATATATATATATATATATATATATATATATATATATATATATATATATATGTAATACGTGTGTGCGTGCGTGTTTGTTGTGTGTCTCCTTTGCTGTGTTGTGCTGTCCTCTCCTATTTCTAAAAAAATTGTAATAATGGTGGGTTGTTCTTTGTCTGATTTATTTGTATATTTTTATCTGAACAACTTCTTTTCCATGGAACGTCAACACACCTCATAGAGATCCGACCACAATCCAAGATTGCATTGTGGGTCATGCTAGTGTTTTGTCTGATTATGAGAAAATTGGATCCTAAAAAAATTCTTAAAATTTGTCACAGCAACTCATTGACATGCTGACCCAGTCTTGCCAAAATAACATACTTCGTGCGATTCCCGTCAGACTTGACATACTGACTACTCCTTAACGTTATTGAGAAAGTGATTAATATGTATCACATTTGAGTGTTTTTGTTTCTGAAAAATGATGTATGTCGATTCTGCGAATATTTTTTTACTATTTTTCGACAAAACACAATCTTCTTCACGGATGCTTCTGTAACACGCAGTAGATCTCACCTTTGTTGGTTGAAGTAATGACGGTATGATGATTACTTCATAGAAGTGGTGTGTTACCTTTGGCACCCTTTTTCCAGTCCACCACCTGTTTTTGCTCCCTTTCTTTAGTCCAGTTGTCATTTTTATTTTAACTCTCACTTTGTGTTCTATCATTGTTTCGTAGTGATATAAGTGATATAAGTGATATAAGTGTATGTGTTTCTGGCTTGACATAGAGGGTGGTATTCAGTAAGTAGTGATCAGTAACAACCTGCATCGCGTTGACGTGATGTATTTATGCAGTGTATATATAGAGTGTATGTATGTATGTATGGATGTATGTATGAATGTATGTATGTATGTATGAATGTATGTATGTATGTATGTATGTATGTATGTATGTATAAACATATGTACGTACGTGTGTACGTACGTGAGTGAACAAATGGGCCTTGAAGCGTTTTGATGAAATATAGCTTTACTTGGGTTTTCACTGGAGGAAATAACACGTAATAACAAAATTGTCGGAATATGTTCTTCGATTAATTCACTAACTGCCGGGGATGATAACGTCGGCGAACGTCCCCTAGACACGAACAAATAAGCCGACTTATCATCAGCATGGCACGTACAACATATGTGCATTTACATATATATATATATATTAGTCTACATACCACATTACCTGTACATTCAATGCCAAAAATTGCCACATTGCCTGTACATCTATATTGCCTGTACATATACGTGTACAGGCAATATTTTAACCTTCCACACACATTCCCCTAGTGGAAATATTGACGTTTTTCTTAGTCACATGCATTTAATAGGTGCTTTTTTGCGGAATTTTGCAACTAATTATGCATTGTAGCCTCTATTTCCATATTTACACGAACGGCAGATTTGTGTGCTGATACTTTTTGTGTTCGATATTGCCTGTACATATGCGTTGGGCAATATTGCGTTATACTAGCGTAAACTGTGTGTGTACTTGATATTATATTGCATGGTTTGCAAACTACAACCTTCATTGAAATGTTGCGCGAATAAAACTAAGAATTTGACGTATTTTATTTTTTGTTAAAATTTACCGCATCAAGACAAATGTTCGAGTTTTTCCAAAGCGAATTATGCGCATGCGTCGGTTCGTAGGAATAAAGGTCACGCGTCATATTTTCCGGTCTTGGCGTTTTCGTTTGTTTCGCGAATTCGTCAGCAGAAATGTCGTACGGACAACGATTGGTAAGTTTCTGATCTTATGAACAGTAGCTGTGATGATGATATATTACAATTAAGCGATTATGCATATATTTCGTAAAATCTAACCTATAAATTTAACGTGAAACGTTAAACATCAGGGGCCGTTTATTTAGATTTTCTTCCGCGGTTTACACAAGTCTGTTGTTATTAATTGTGCTGATAATGTACAATGGCGAGATAGTGAACTATAACCACGTCTTCAATTACCGAACACAATTATTTAATGTGCAATAAATTAAATAATGTCGACAACTTCAGTATTCAGTAGCCTAGGACTAGGTGTAATGAAAAATGTAGCCGCGATGTCATGTTTATGCTCGTTGGCGTTGCCCATGTTAGGGTCATTTTGATCTATTTAATACAATATGCCATTACAAATCTTCGACCAAGATATTGATATTCAAAATCATTAACAATTATTTTATCGATTAAGTGCAACCAATTTGTTAGAAAAGTTGTTTTTGAATGAAATATTTACGATTATCCAAAGATGAAAACATGGCACAAAATTGCTACGCTTGGTCGAACGACTTCGCCAAAAGACGCCACTCATTACTAACGCTTTCAGAAACCTCCCAACATGTCCAGACGTTGAAAACAACATTTAATGTGTACATATCTCTCGACCCTTATTCACTTTTCCCGATAATTATTATTGATAAAAATGATTTAGCTTGACCTATTTTGATGTATCATGAAGACAGTAATACTGAATAGTATTATGTTTACACATCATTTGTCTAAACTAAAGCACTTGCTTTTAACAGGCAGCGTTGATTTGTTTAAATCATTCCAATTTGTTAAATCAATAATTTTGATTACAAATTAGTCCTATTTGTTCCTTTGTACTAGGTATCATTCCATTGTTGTCTTGATATGTGTAAAATTTGACGTAATTGTCTAGATTATCTTGTAAAATTTGTTTGGTGATATGGTGACAATTTGAAGATTCAAATTTTGTATAACAAGGTGTTGATAACATGTTCTATATTTACGCTGTGTCAGTTCCCAGGCACCTGTAGGCTATATACATTTTCTGTTGAGCAGAATCTAAAAAAATAAGGTAAAATTGTATAGAGTAATGTATAAAATTTATCAGTGTCTATCAAAATATTTGTATCATCTGTTATTATTGTCCATCGTATGGTAATAATAACCTACATGCACAAGTATGCATTTTATAAAAAATATGTTATGTGCTTGATATAATGTTGTATAAACAAAATTATGATTGGTGTTCGTGACATTTCAGAAGAAATCTCCCATTGAAGAAGCGCTTTGGTTATGTCAGTTGGGGTCTGAGAAGGATGGCTTTAAGACCGGTTTGTATTTTCTGCACATCATACATCACCTCAGCATCTATTCCAGCTGGTCATAAATACAACCATACTGAAATCAAATGTTTATTGAAGTCTTAAACAGCATTGCTGTGTATACACCTCCTCTCACAAAGGACAATAAATGAATGGAACAAATTGTCTGCAGATTGTGTAACTGCTAGCAGCGTGAATATGCTTAAAACCAAGGTTGACACATCTCAGGAGGGTGGGTCACATTTACATGAACACATTTGGATTGTACGATAAGTCAATGGCTTCCTTGTCCACGTTCCATCCGGGCCTTTGGCTTGGATGGCAAATCTTGTTAAATTATGATAAAACTGATACAACACAGTGATTTACAACTACAATAAAGAAAATTGCACCAGTGGTTTATTAAAGGAAAACATTGATTCCATGTCTGATTGTAACATTACTTTGCTGCAATCATGTTTTTATTTTATTTACCGCACACATTTATATATATATATATATAATGTTATAATTATTAGTGGAATTACATTAACTAACAGGTAGATATAAAAAAATTCTGTACTTGTTCTGTGTCAGATTTTGGAACAGTTGCAACGCAAGATCACCTAGAGGGCAGTTTCCTGCAGGAATATGCAGGAAATTGCTTGGCAAGCAAAAAGCTTTAGCTGCACAGAAAAAGTAGAAAGGAGGGTACAACATGTACCACTTCTTTGTTCAAGAGAAGGAGTTCTGGTAAGTTCATATGAATTACAATGTACTAATGATTGTATGTGATTAGTTAATGGATATCATCATGTCTTGTAAGAATTATAAATTATACTATTTATTAATTCCTCTGTTTTCAGGCATATGGTTATTAAGTCCTTACTTTAGTGTCTGTTACTATATTATGTATTGGCTTAATCGAATCTAATGTCGACGCTACTGAGCCATCACACAGGAAAGGTAGACTGGTGCCATATGAAAAGAATGGGAATGCTGTTGAGCGGGTGGTGGTAGATAGAGGTGTACCATATCTCTGCATTTACGTTGATTACTTGAGCCTTAAGCATATTTGTGTGTTTGTCTGTCTGTCTACAGATAGTATATATAGGCTAGCTGTTCCTGTGTGTTTGCTTAATACTAAAATGTTTGCCCATGGCATTTTTAGGCTTTGGAGGGTCTTCGACTGCCACAAATGAGCAGCAAATGGAGCCATTTAGAGGTGATTATAATATCTTCATTTGACATTTAATCTGTATATGAAGTGTCCAAATTGCACATGACATAATTCTACCAACGTATGAGCAATCATGTGTTTGCTTAATACTAAAATGTATGCACATGACATTTATAGGCTTTGGAGGGTCTTCGACTGCCACAAATGAGCAGCAAGTGGAGCCGTTGAGAGTTGATTATAATGTCATTAATAATAATCATTATATGAAGTGTCCAAATTGCACATTGACATAATTCTACCAATGTATGAGCAATCATGTGTTTGTTTAATACTAAAATGTATGTACATGACATTTGTAGACTTTGGAGGGTGTTCGACTGCCACAAATGAGCAGCAAATGGAGCCATTCAGGGGTGATTATAATGGCATCAGTTGACAGTTAATCTGTATATGAAGTGTTGTTATTGTACCTGACTTAGTTTTACCAATATAGGTGATTATAACGTCTTCAATTTGGGACATCCCTTATGAAAATCCTGGCTGTGTTTTTATATTCTACCCTTTAATCTGACAATAACTATTTTGTACATATATGGAATATTATGTCACGTAAGTAATATGTATAAGAAATTTATAAATTAAAATGGCATCATAGGCATATAAAAAGGCCTACAATATGACCGATCGATGATGCAATTTTTTTGTGAATCTATAATGCTAAAATATATATACTTGTATACCTTGAATTACTTTTATTATAAAATGCTTCCCACAAGTCACATTTGTTGTTTTCCCTTGCAGCTCCGGAAAGGCCACACACACGGTGGAGTGAGGAGGAGACCATACTAAACACATCATATTTTGAAAACAGTATGACTGAGAGTGATTACCTGGTCAGTTATAGTAATTTTATACAGCAGATAAGTTTTCCTCTTATTTAGGCACAATATATATTATTGTAAAATGAACAGAATGCATTATTTTGGGCCTATGATCTATTAAAGTTAATAAAACATAACTAATAAAGTTTCATGCAAGCGTTTTACTATTAAACACATTTATTTCATGGACTGGTGGAAAAATGTCTTTTACTAACAGTTTGCATTGATATGGGTGATAAGAATGCTGCACCATGAAGTTTGATGATGCTTGGATGATTTCTTTCAACAGGAAAGATCGAGATAGAAGCATTAAAAAAAGAATCAAAAGATACAACACAATTGGACCATCGTAAACACGAAATTAAGCAACACGAAAACACTGAAGCAGTAGAGGATAACGAAGAGACTCGATCGTTTAACACCAGATTTGTAGTCAAACCATGGTATGATGGTATTGGTGGTATGCAAGCCATGATGGTATGCAAACCATGGTGGTATTGGTGGTATGCAAGCCATGGTGGTATTGATGGTATGCAAACCATGGTGGTATTGGTGGTATACAAGCCATGATGGTATGCAAGCCATGATTGATTAGATGTATTGGGCCTATACGGTAAAGATATTGCCTTTCCTTTTGCTTTAAGAATGTGCTATGAAACTAATGAGCCTTTTGTGTATGTCATTACACTTAGCACCAATCGAAATGAATCATTTTAGAGCTTATACACTTGAATTGCATCAAATGCTTTGTTACATAGACTGACTAATCAGCAACTACCATTGGTTATACATGTATATATCATACATATATATACATGGAAGACAGTTCGTAAGAAACACAGGACTGTGCCTACCAAGTTAGTGCAGAAAGGGTCAGCAATCATTGGCAGTGCAAATAATGTGGCAATATGAGCTGCTAAACTGTCAGATCTCTGCTGGGCAAATGTATTTGCTTCACGTCTTGATCCAAACTTAACAGCTGTGCTGCTGAAGGTATATCTGGACTCCTCGTTGACCCTTGACATTGTGGTAGAAAAGGTAAAGTCTACTGAGATGTACAGTTTTTTCATATTACCTGCCCACTTCCAAAGGTATTCTTGTCTGCAATGCTATTGGTGCTTACATCTGGTGGTGGAGAAATCATACCCGAGAACACAGGCATGATGGCAAAAACAATGATGTGAAACTATCAGCTGCTAGTAGGAACAATGTTTCAGACTCTCAGTGATGAAAGTTATTTCATGTAACTGTAGGGGTTTGCCAAATAATGCCTCAAAATTACATCACAGAGTGTGTGCTGACATATTGAATAATGATGACATTGATATTGTATGTCTCCAAGAAACTTGGTTCAGTAAACAAGATCTTGGATCTTTAAATACTCTGGACTCAGATGGTCATGACACAGGGGCAGCTACAGTAAATTATAGGGATCGCCTATGCAAGGGCCATAACCCAGGAGGAGTGGCCATACTGTGGCGCACTTGCCTTGATATGCATGCTGCATGTTTAAATCTGGATATTGACTGGCTAACTGGAATAGAAATTAACTATAATAACCAGAAATATGTTATACTATGTGTATAAATGCCCTATGAATCTCATGATCATGAAGACCTCTTTTTAGAACATATTGATACTTTAAAAGCAATAATAGAGGACCTGAACACTACATGCATTTCTATAGTGGGGGACTGGAACTCAGATATAAGTGACATTTCTATAGTGGGGGACTGGAACTCGGCTATAAGTGACATTGAATCAGTTTTGTGATGAGAATAACTGGTTGTCTAGTGAGCTGTTATTGCCTGCCAATACCTTTACTTATTTGAGTGAGAGATGGGATTCAACCTCATGGTTGGATCATTGTGTGTCAACCAGTGACGGTCATGATGTGATACAAAATATGTTTTGTACAATTCGTGTACATCATAGCACATTCTTATGCGCATTTAAGTTTCCCTGGAGCTAGTGCGCGAGGTTGGGGTTCCCAATCCATGAATGTAAAAAAATCAGCTGGGGCCAATTTAGTGACAACTGTATTAATGGTTATGCCAAGGCAACAAAAAATAACACAGAAAATATAAATTTACCACATGATGCTATTATTTATAATAATGTAAACTACACAGACGATGCACATATATCTGCGATAAATGTTCTTCATGATGATTTAATAGAACTCATGTCAAATGCTAGTGATGAACTGGTGAGTCAGCAGGGTGATAGGCGAGACCATATAAATGTAGACCTGGCTGGAATGGCCATGCCACAGATCTCCACACTGCTTCTAGAGAATGTTTTGTAATGTGGGTTGATGTTCATAAACCTAAAAATTGTCCTGTTTTTTAACTCATCATCATCAATCATCTAGGACAAGGTTTTAATATGCCATGCCACAGATCTCCACACTGCTTCTAGAGAATGTTTTGTAATGTGGGTTGATGTTCATAAACCTAAAAATTGTCCTGTTTTTTAACTCATCATCATCAATCATCTAGGACAAGGTTTTAATATGAGATGTTTTATTAAAAATCATGAGAGTTAACTCAGGAAGGATTCATTAGCAAAGAAGTTGTCACAGAGTAAGCCAGAAGACTTCTGGAAAGGGATACGACAAATTAACAATTATAACAAACCTCTACCTAACAATGTTGAGGGTATTTCAGGGAAAGAGGAAATTACTGAGTTATGGAGATCTCACTTTAAACAGTTATGTAATTGAATTAGTGATATAGATCTTCAACAAATGAAATATGATGTCAGCTGTACAAATGATATAGTTGTGGAAGTAAGTGAAGTTGAAAATGCTATTAAACATCTGGATATAAATAAGACGTGGTATGGATGGCATATATGCTGAATGCCTTAAACATTGTGATAAGTTCATTGTGGCTTTACTTGCAATGTGCATAACTGGCTTTTTGTGCATGGATTCTTACCTAATTCTTTGTTATCTATTGTGCTTGTTCCAATTATCAAAGATAAATGTGGCAAGATTTACAGTAAAAAATTATTGACCTATTGCATTAGCAAGTATTATGTAAAAATATATTGTTGGATAGAATGTCGGTTATGCTATCTATGTCCAATCAGTGTGGCTGAAAAAACATGGGACAGATGTGTATTTATGTCTTAATGGAAGTTATTGACAGGCACATCAGTCTAAATGGGTAAATGTTTATGTGTTTTCTAGATGCCTCTAAGGCTTTTGATAGAGTGAAACACTATATTATTTAAGAAGTTGATTGACAGGGGTGTGCCTAGATACATTGTTAGACTGCTTATATATTGGTATTCAAATCAGACTATGTGTATAAGATGGTAATGTGATTCAAATATTGTGTATACATTCATGCTGATACTTGATGCCCCTTATAATAAGCTGGTGATTGCAATAGTGAACAGTGGTTTAAAGTGGCTTTCGAGAATATGACGACATTGGATAAAGATGTATATACATAATAGTTTTGATTGAGTCTACATGGCCCCATTGTGCAATGTTTTTCTTTTATATGTACATATGTATATGCTGCACAGTTGAGTCTGCAATAAAGATATTGAATTGAAAAAAATCAAATATATATGTGTGTCAGAGTTTATTGTGTCAGAGGCAATGTTTTGTGAACATGACATAGTCAAGCCAGTGAATGGAGGAATAGCCATGTCCATCTGTCTGCATTGAAATGTCTCGCAAACTAGATGAGTTACAGTTTGCTATTTGTCCATTGGTATAAATTAAAGTGCACAAAATGTAATATGGATTGTAGCGGAGACGAACTTCACTACATGTTTGATAATCCCTTCTTTGCAGATTCATACCAGATAACTATTTAAATGGCAACAGTCATGTTAAGTTACATGTCAACAGATAAAGCAAGGAAAATGTATCATTTAGCAAAATTTTTTAAAATCATTTTAGCTGCATTAAGTTGATTCAGCATATGATGGTTCCTAAATGAAGTGATCTACAGTAAGCATGTTACTATGATTCTATGTGGTACACTACTGTCATCGTTTCCATGCTGATGTTAAAAATGCATTTGTGCAGTAGATCTACGTTAGTTACCATCTCTGTGTGATGACATGTAATTAAGAATTTCATTATTTAGTCTGGTAGTTATATATTATGTAATATGTAAGTTACATAATTTTTGTGTTGATAGTTTGCATTTTGGAACTATACATTTTGGAACTATCCATTTTATACATGTCAGTCACACCTTTGTGGTCCAGATCTACAAATAAAGTTCAAAGATAATGATCATAGGCGTAAGAGGCGGGCACCCCCAAAACAAAACTTTAGTAACAAGGATTTCACCACCAAAAACAAATTAATTGTTAAATTAAACAAAACAACGGTCTAGCACTGACGGAAAACCGACAGATAACGGTGAAACAAACAGAAAATTTAATAATAAATATATTACAGACAAAAACTGATGTGAGCACTCCCCGGCTCAATCTCAATATACATGAAAAGGAAGCATGAATATTCAGGCAAACGGCCCTCCCCTCCCCAAACTGAGTCGATCCCGTTTGCCTATGATATTGATGTAAAGATTTCGTTATTTTATCGCTGCATTAGACCGTTTCATATGCATACTGCAGTAGCCATTACATCTCCGTTCTATAACTTTGCATGGTAAAGCATATACGTGTATTAAATGTACCTATAACTACACGTACTGTTTTGCTTTTTTACATTAATTTCTGTGCAAAGTTGTTCCGAATAAATGAGATGTCTGCACGTGTATTAGTTTTTATTTTTTAATACAACTGTTTTATTTTTTTAATGTGTGCTGATGTTCCATGTTTTTAGATAACAAATATAGGCCTTCTACAGTCCACGTATAATATTATAATATATCAATGTTAATATTAATTAATGACTGTTAATATTAATTAAACCATTCATTAACCACATTTTTGTAGAAAAGGCCTGCTTTTAAACAAATTGCAGTAGACGTTTTAAATGTTGATGACAATTTATTAATAGATCATATAATTAGTCAATAGTGTTACTTTTTTATTATATTCAGTTATTCACACTGTTATGCTACAGGACAGATCAGGTTTGTTTGCACATTACTCAAACAATGCCAAGACCAGTAGAAATTATGCAAAATCAGAATTAGAGTCAAGTAGTGCGTGTTCGGATGCTCCATTATAGTTACTGTGGATTTTGATGGACAATTTGCCTGTAAAGCAGTGTGAGCTATGTATCAGTAGCCTATAGTATCTGTATATGCGCCATTGCCAATTTTCCAAGTATAACATTGGTTTAAGAATAAAATTGTCGAACATGAATCATGATGAGTTCGTTCTAATGTAATGTGAAGCGCCAAGAGATGTGTTGATCGTGAATTATATTGTCTATGTATATGACTGTGGCTGTGCTGGTGTGCACTCAGCCACCATGGATAACTGACTGGAACTCTAACCCAAACCTATGCCCAACTAGGCTGCAGACTGCATGTACCTTAGTCACAGACTACGAGTATATAGTAGGTATGAGTACTGCCTGCGTACTGGCTACTGAGTGACTGTGACTGTAAGTGCTCCACTTCAGCCTTCCTTAGCGTTAGACTTAGTCTTAGAACTAGCACTGTCGGCAACGCAGTCGTATTCAACTGCTGCTTACCTTACACATTATACTCAGTAAGCATTAGAGTTGCGTAACTAGTATGGCAGTCTGATGCCGGGGTATAATGTCGCATTGTCGATTATGACAAGGGATAAAGTGTAAAGTAAGTACAATTTCGCGCTACACTCTACAGAAAACACAAGCGCCATTTATTTTCATGAAAAACTGTGTCGCAGGTCATAAAAGGTCAGCCAGTGGACGCTCATTGGTTGTAATTTTATATACGTGAAATCACTAGATTGCCTGTACATATATCAACTGTACAGGTAATATGGTTTTTAATGAAAACAACATTACCTGTACATTAAATTAGTATACTTATAAATATGCAATTGAAATAAAAACAATCACCTATATTTATAAAAAGGTTAACTGAAATCATACTGGCCATAATTTATGCATATTCGACCGTGAAAATTCATGTAATTTTCGTCATTACAAATGTACAGGTAATGTGGTATTTTTAGGCACTGTACAGGTAATGCGGTATATAGTGTTATATATATATATATATATATATATATATATATATATATATATATATATATATATATATATATATATATATATATATATATATATATATATATATATATATATATATATATATATATATATATATATATATATATATATATATATATATATATAAGTATATATAAGTCTAAAGGCAGCATACGTCGACCAGTGGCTGCAAATGCATACCGGACCGCTTTAAGAGGACCGGGCATATATTTTATTTAGTAGATTTTCCAACGATGTGATGTTGGAACATTATTTGTAAAACTAATTTAGAACACATACTAAAGGTTCATTGGAATATTTCAAAGAATGACATATATACAAAAAATGCGGTTTGCTTAAAAACTTTATGCATAGATGCCGACTTACGCAGACCGGAGCGAGACCGGAAGTTGTATATATTTTGTTAGCCTTTTTTGTGGTAGTGTCACATAAACACTTGCGAAATGTAAACGAAGGCGGACACCAGTAAAGTTCTGTTTGAACACGGGATGTCTCAATACGATAAAAAAAACTATATTTAATATACAGTATAGTACAAGAGTGATATTGGGGCCGTCGACGGCATCGCGGACAGAGCAGTATTTTATGCGAGGACGAGTTATTAGAAGAGGACAACATAAATAATAATTAATCTGTCTGTGGTTATTATCAATTCGCTAGCCCATGGCATAGGAATTGCCGGAGTGTTTACACTATGAACATTTAGTATATTATGCATTATATGAATATAATTATAGTGAACAGTATATTATATTGTTGTTATTAATTATTTAATATGCAATTTGTGATTGACGGAAATACGCGGGACGGTCACTCAGTCTCGGACACTTCCTAGCCTGGCCGTGGCTGTGTGGATTGATTCTTCGAAACAAATTCGGTTGGCTGCGATCACATCGGATGGTATATGAACATTAATCCTACCCTAAATTATTAATGAATAGTTTTCACAATTCGTAAAATGTTGCCTTGTAATACAAGTCTGCTGAGCGATAGTTACATGACATGTTTACGTACCTATACTAGTATACTATAGCAATAATCCGTAGTATACCTGAAAACTTCAGTTTCGAAGTCCAGGAGATTTCAGGCCCATCAAAAGCCTACAACTACATCCCCCTTGAAGCTCACGAAAAACCTCTAGCTGCACCCCATTGGGACCTCCAAATGCACCCCCTTGACAGGCCTTGAGGGTCACCAAAAACTTCCAACTGCACCTCTTGGAACATCCAACTGTTCCTCTCATTGAGGCTCACCAGAAACTTTAAACTGCACACACAAACCTACAATCCGGGATTTTCTTCTTTTCTGGGAGTTTAACAACACATCTGGGAGGGTTTGTCAAGTATACCAGTGATATTTTTTTTATTTCGTTTACATTAAATTTTGTATAATTCATAAAGTTAAGTAGTGGTAAGAAATATCAAAACAGGCTAGTAAGCGTGTTATTATTTTAGCTTGTGCAAAATTATGTCAGAATATGTTCTTCGATTAATTCACTAACTGCCGGGGATGATAACGTCGGTGAACGTCCCCTAGACACGAACAAATAAGCCGACGTATCATCAGCATGGCACGTACAACATATGTGCATTTACATATATATATATATATATATATATATATATATATATATATATATATATATATATATATATATATATATATATATATATATATATATATATATATATTCATGATCACTTACAAATGACATGTAATCAGTGTCTCCTATGCCATAATCAATGACAGAAATTGCTTGGCTGCAACACAGTACCTTATAATGACATCGATAACTTAAATAACTTGTCGATGTTCGAGAGAAGAATAATAATGTATTAATTGGTCCAAAATGTTTTGATGTAAATAATAAAGAAGGTTAGACCAACACTGACAGACAAACAATCTTAGAGGAAAGAGATCATCAATGTTTATAAACATTTAATTTTTGCACTTCGATTTTCCAATGTAATGCATGAGAAAACTTACACCTGCGACTGTTAAAAGTGTTAACCTTTCACGATATGACATATTGGTGCTGGAGAGTATATGCGACCCTCTATTTCATAAAGATGAAGTTTCTTAACCTGAACTAGACAAGGAGTTAATTAAGAAATTAAACAGTTTTGTGAATTCGTGACGAAGAGGACATAACGTGACGTAGAGGACGATCTATGATATAAATACGTATATATATATATATATATATATATATATATATATATATGATACTGATAACTACTTATCAGTTAGAAGGACGGCAGTGGAATGTCCGTTAGAAGTCTTTTAAAACGTAACGTTCTTGTTTACGTGCACGCGCTTGTGCCGTGCACGTGTACACGCGACGTACCTACGTCATGCGCACACGCGATTAAGACCGCTAATATTTGCTATGTGGCAAGTCGCCACATGACCTCCCCCAAATGAGAGGATGCTTATTTTATTATTTACAGTCTGTCCAGGGATCGAATTTGTCGACCTGAACGTGTACGCACTGATACTGATGCAGGTTTTTTTTGCTCACGTTGACATCTGACTGCAATAGTCGGACCGGTTGCGATGTCGAAGTCGTCGTCCACAAATGCTGGTTTCAGACGATCGATGGACACCGTGTCTCTTCGACCACGAATGTCCAACGTATAGTACTTATTATTACGCTCTAACACTCTGAACGGTCCTTCATATGGGCACTCCAGAGGTGTGCGATGAGCGCCTTTGCGTACGAAGACGAACGTACATGTCAGGAGTGCGGTTGGTTTTCGAGAAACGTGTTGTCGGCCGTGATGAGTCATAGATTTCGCTCGCAGGCTACGCATGGTCTTACGCAATCGTGTGAGTAGGGCTAATGCGTCTGTGGTTACTTCTGTCGATGCATTAGTAGTTTCGAAAAACTCGCCCGGCAGACGGAGTGTTGTTCCATAGACAAGTTCGGCGGAAGTACACCCCAAATCTTCTTTGATGGAACACCGTATGCCCAGTAGAACTATGGGCAGTTCGTCTCGCCAATCCGGACCGTGTAGTCGAGCTTTGAGCGACGCTTTTAGCTGTCTGTGGAATCGCTCAACTAAGCCGTTCGATTGTGCATGGTAGGCTGTCGTGTGATGAAGTTGCATGCCCAGTAGTTTCCCGAGTTCCATCCATAGTCCGGAAATAAACTGTCGACCCCGGTCGGATACTATGTCAGTGGGCACGCCGAAACGTGGCACCCAATTCTCTAATAAAGCTCGCGCACAGGATACGGCAGTAGCATCTGCCATAGGTATGGCTTCCGGCCATCGTGTGAAACGATCAACGATTGTGAACAAGTAAGATGTTCCTTGCGATGATGGCAGTGGGCCTACAATGTCCACGTGTATGCTATCAAAACGATGATCTGGTGTGGGGAACTGTTGTAAGGGCGCAGAAACGTGGCGATGATTCTTTGCCCGTTGACATGCCAGACACGTCTTAGTCCAGGCAGTGATGTCCTTGTTGATGCCATGCCAGACATAACGCGAGTTCATAAGACGTTTCGTCGTACGTCCAGATGGACGTGATGTACCATGAATTGCGTCAAAAACGCGCCGCCGCCAACTCAGTGGCACAATGGGTCGTGGAGTAGAGGTGGATACGTCACAAAGAATGGTGTCGCCATTCTCTAGTTCCACATCGCGTAGAACAAGTGCCGTAGTTGCTATATTATCTTTGTATGTTTGTACATCGCGATCATCTAATTGTGCACGCGCTATGTCGGTGTAGTCGATAGAGTTGTTAAATGTCACTGTGTTGACTGTCGAGGGTGATGATAACTCGTATTCTGTGTGTACTCTCGACAGCACATCTGCTGCAACATTAGTCTTTCCGGGTATGTATCGAACACCCGTAGTGAACTCTGCGATAAAAGACAGATGTCGTGTCTGTCTCGGAGATCGATCCGCATTATTGTGAAACGCGAAGGTAATTGGCTTATGGTCGGTATATATGTGAAACAGTCGACCTTCCAAGAAATAACGGAAATGGCGTACTGCTAGATACATGGCGAGTAACTCTCGATCAAACGCACTGTATCTTGTCTCAGCTGGCTTGAGGTTTCTCGAGAAGAAGGCGAGTGGTTGCCATTGTCCGTTAATGTACTGTTCTAGCGCTCCTCCGACAGCTGTGGATGACGCGTCGACAGTAATGCTAGTCATAGCTGTGTGTTTCGGGTGAACCAGGAGTGATGCTGTAGCTAACGCACTCTTATAAGCTTCGAAAGCATCGTTCATCTCCTTAGTCCAAATCAATACTTTGGTTTTACCTTTCAGTGCGTTGTGGAGAGGTCGTAGAAAGTTGGCGACATGTGGTACGAAACGGTGGTAGAAATTTAGCATGCCTACGTACTCCTGTAATTTCTTCTTGTCTACAGGCCTTGTTAGGTGAGTGATGGACTCAACGCGATCAGCCAGCGGTTTAATACCGTGAGCTGTGACATGATGGCCCTGGAAATCGACCGCATCGATGCCAAAAGTGCACTTGGTGGTGTTTACCACTAGTCCATGAGCAGTCAATCTCTCGAACAACTGGCGAAGGTGTTGTTGATGTTCACTCGCAAATGAACTGACGACCAAAATGTCATCGAGGTAGACAAACATAAAGTCGATGCCTTGGAGTACATTGTCCATAAGACGTTGAAAGGATTGAGCTGAATTTCGCAATCCGAACGGCATTCGAACAAATTCGAAAAGTCCGAAAGTAGTGATGGTTGCCGTTTTATGTATGTCGTCAGGAGTTACAGGTATCTGATGGTACCCTTTTACAAGGTCGATCTTTGAGAAGATAATTTTGCCATCTAGCTGTGCAGCAAAGTCTTGTATGTGTGGTATAGGGTAAAGGTCCGGAATGGTAACGTCATTCAGGCGCCTATAGTCACCACACGGTCGCCAGTCGCCAGATTTCTTAGGCACCATTTGAAGTGGTTATGCCCATGTACTGGATGATCGTCGCACGATGCCTAGCTTCTCCATGTTTTCAAATTCACATCGGGCGATTGTGAGTTTCTCCGGAGACAGTCGTCGAGCTCGCGAGTGCACGTGTGGGCCTTTCGTCATGATGAAATGTTCCACTCCGTGCTTGACTTCTGTTGCGGAGAAATTTGGAGTAGACAAGGTTGGAAATTCGGCCATCAGTTGCACATACTGATTATTGGAAGAAGCTAGAGAGTGAAGTCCGAGCGTTGTAGCCTTCGTGTGACGTACCGGTACACTGACGTACGTGTTAATGTCGAATAGGCGTCGCCCGTGGATGTCGATGGCGATGCGTTGGTTTCGAAAGAAGTCAGCACCAAGTATAGGCTGTGCGACATCGGCGAGTGTAAAAGTCCAACGCATTTTCCGAAAACCGAGGTTCAGTGGAAAAGTTTTCGTGCCGTAAGTCGTAATTTTTGTGCCGTTTGCAGCAACGAGAGGTTCTTCACCCCGTTGTCGTTCCCGTCGATCAGGTGACGTGGCGGGAAGAACGCTGACTTCTGCTCCCGAATCGATAAGGAAGCGATGGCCAACGTAACGGTCCCAAACGTATAGGACGCGGCTCGGTAAACCAGTTGCACTTGCCGCGTTTAGTGACTGGTTTGTTCGTTTCCCGAAAATGAACAGGGAGCTCTGCATTTCTTGGCACGTGATCCAAACTTGGCGTGATACCAGCAGATGTCGTCTCGGGCGGTGGTTTGCTGTCGTCGTTTTGTCTTAGCACTCAATGTCATAGTGTATAGATTATCAACAGCACACAAATGTTATTGTCCTCTGACAACCATCACAGCGTCTGCTGCTGCGGCGATTGCATCAACGTCCTTCAATTGAAGCGCAGCCAACGTGACACGGACGTCGTCAGGAAGTTGTCTAAGGAAGCGTTCTCGAAAAATCTTACCCACTTGGTTATTGCCGTTCAACATTAGCATGTGTGCTAACATGTCGGATGGTCGGCGATCACCTAAACCGTCTAGGTCTTCCAACTTAGACGCTGCTTCTTCTTCCGTGAAATCGTAGCAGGCCAGTAAAGCGGTTTTTAAATGTTCATACGTCCCTTCTGTTGGCGGGTGTAGGATGACGTGCGCCATTCGATTGGCAGCGATTTCATCGAGAGCTGCGACAACGTAGTTGTATTTCGTTTGGTCGATGGTTATGTTGCGTATACCAAACTGTGCTTCAGCCTGCGCAAACTATACATTCGGGCTGGTTTTCCAAAAGACTGGAAGTTTCAACGAAACGGCTGCCACGTTGCTGTTCGCTTCTGCCATATTGATGTCGTGTGTGGCTTGCGATCAAGTCAGAGTCACCAATGTAGCGCAACACCACTCGTGAATATGACAATTTTATTGAACAGATTGTAATAACTACTTATCAGTTAGAAGGACGGCAGTCGAATGTCCGTTCGAAGTCTTTTAAAACGTAACGTTCTTGTTTACGTAAACCCGCTTGTGCCGTGCACGTGTACACGCGACGTACCTACGTCATGCGCACACGCGCTTAAGACCGCCAATATTTGCTATGTGGCAAGTCGCCACAATATCACAGATCGTATATATATATATATATATATATATATATATATATATATATATATATATATATATATTTATATCACAGATCGTATATTGATGCATATATATATATATATATATATATATATATATATATATCTATGATATAAATATATTATATATATATATATATATATATATATATATATATATATATATATATATATATATATATATATATATATATATATATATATATATATATATATTTATGTGTGTGTGTGTGTGATGTGTGTGTGTGTGTGTGTGTGTGTGTGTGCGTGTGTGTACGTATGTCTTCTTTGTCTTCTGAACTTCGTCTGTTGTAGAGAGCATTATGCTTGACCGGGAGATTCTTAGCACCCCATATAAGCCGCATTGATGTCTAGTGTGTGGCATGCCCAGAGCTAGGGGCCGTTTCCGTCGGTGTACTGGCATGATAGGTGTATTTTGAACACAGAGAGAATCCTAACTGCGTAGGACATCCCAAAGTTACTACATTATATATAGTGGGGGACTAAAATAATGAATGGTGGGTCATGTTCACACACAGGTGGGCCATGCACAGTGCTCACTGCTCCTGTCTGCTCCCAGATCCCTAACGGATTAGTCTGGGGCCGCAGAATTTCCGTATACATGTTATACCTCTGGGAGGTTAAGTTAGGGTCTTGTTTATGGAGAGACTATGTTGCAGCAGGGGAGGTTTACGCATTGATATCCCCTTTCAACTTCAACGGGAGCTAGTTAATGACTGCAGCTGAAAGCGAGAGCGTGAAGCGCATGCGTTGCAAACTATTCACTACACTACAGCACTCGACGCGTTACACATATCATTGTATGTACATTTAAAATACGTTCTGAAACGTAATGATTAATCTATGATTGGTGTGTATCCTTGGCCGTGAGTGGGGACGGTGGATGGCGCTTAATAATGATGTACATAATTGTGTATGTTGTAAGTAAGTTACTTACTCATGTCTATATTGACCAAAAGCAGTGTAATGAGACAATCGTAATGGTTGATATTCCGTTTGTGTGCGTCCGTGCGTAGCGCTCTGCGATATCTTGCGTCATTAATACGACCCAAGTATTTTGTTGATGCAATAACACTTTTAATGCATCCATTATATTTTTTGTCTCGATCAGGGCCTGCAGCGCAGTGTTTGTCTGTCATTATATCATATCTTATAGAGAGTAATTATTATTTGTAAGCGCCGTTCGTTTGATAAATGCTATACCCTATTCTCAAGAGATCGCTCCGTCTAGGACAATGGCTACACTCTGTTTAGAGGCATAAGTAAAACACCCAACTTGCGTTGTGTCGGATTATTTGAACGGTGTTTTGCAGTTTCAAATAAACTAGACACCTGGCCTGATATCTTTGTGCAATGTGGTCTTTCGCTGTGGCAAGAACAGTTTCTTTTTATAACGTTATTATTTTCTACCGCTTTACCAGTTATAGTATGTGATACATTACACCGAGGCTTGACGTAGTTTCAAGTATCTGTTTCTTTCTTCCAGTCGGGTTCACTTTTGAACGTTGAGTGTAACGGTGACAAGGAATGGCGCTTACGAATGACATAAATTACTCTGCAGGTTGTTAATACGTACCTTACATAGGTAAATATTTACCAAAAATAGTGTAATGAGACAACATTAAGGGTTGATGTCCTGTTACTTTCCAGTTTTCACTGTTGACTTTGGTACTTCTATTATTGATGTTTATATTTCGGTTTGTCGAGTTTGTAAAATGGTAACTGTACATATCTTAATAATATGTCAATGCTCTTACCAGTCGGGACTTCCACTGGTTTACAGTTATTCACTGAACCTTGTCCTTAGACAACGGGTTCCAAGCTGTCACAACCCTGATGCTAAAGAATTTGTGTTTGAGTTCCGTTTGCCGCAGTGTACGATGTATCTCAGTTTCACCTGTGGTTGATCCAGTGATTCTTAAGAGTGTCATGAGCATCTGCCTTCCTGATAAACTCATTCAAGACCTGGTTATTTTGAAAATGTTGATGATGATTTCCGTTGAGCATCTGAGATAGAACTCTTGCTCTGGCGAGAAAGAGAGCATTCTGGCCTGGAATGAGCAAAGATGTGGATTCGTATTGTACCAGTTGTTCAAGATGCTACACAGCAGAGGCGCTAAGACCTAAAGTGTAACCGAGCAGGGGACACTTTTAGCGGAGAATCCCTCCAGTTACTGACAATAAATTTCACTATGTTAGAGAAGGCTTCGGGTGGACGAGAAAATGTCTTAACGATAACAGATGCCTTCAGAAAATTCACTGTGGCAAATCCAACAAAAGATCAAAAAGCGTCTTCGGTAGCGTAGGTGTTGACCCAAGACTGGATTTATCGGTATGGGGTCCTTAGACGCATCCATAGCGACCAGGAAAATTTCGAGAGCGATATAGTTAAGGCACTATGCTCTGTTTATGGAATAAAGAAGTCAGGCACCACTGCGTATCACCCGGAAGGGAACGGCCAGTGCGAACGATTCAATCGTACGATGCACGATCTACTGCGGTCTCTGCCGCCAGAACGGAAGAGACAATGGCCACGTCATTTGCAGCAGCTGGTCTTTGCGTACAATTCTACACCACACACTGCCACAGGTTTCTCGCCTTACTTATTGATGTTCGAGCAAGACCCCAGACTACCCGTGGACGAGCTAGTGGCCCTTCATTATACATAGGTAAAGGGTGTGGTGATTGGGTACAGGAGCATCAGCACATACTTGGGGCAGCATTTGAATTGGCTGGTCAGAGACTGGCCAACGCAGCTGGGATCAGAAAGGCCAGGCATGACCAGAATGGATCGGATGCGCCACTGAAGCCTGGGGATAGAGTTTTCCTTGGGAATAGAGGAATCCTAGGACGAAATAAAATCGAGGATCGGTGGGTGGCTATTCCATACAAAGTCGAAGAAAGGATAAGTCCAAATATTCCCTTCTATCTTGTCCATCGGTTGGATGGTCTGGTACAAATTATTTTGGTTTCATGGGTTGTCGTGATGTATTACTGTTAGGTTAGGATACATTTATTTTGACGGTCATCTCATCCGTAACTATCTTAAGGAATTATTTATAGACAGTGAATATTATCATGTGTGTGTATGTGTGTGTGTGTGTGTGTGTGTGTGTGTGTGTGTGTGTGTGTGTGTGTGTGTGTGTGTGTGTGTGTGTGTGTGTGTGTGTGTGTGTGTGTGTGTGTGTGTGTGTGTGTGTGTGTGTGTGTGTGTGTGTGTGTGTGTGTGTGTGTGTGTGTGTGTGTGTGTGTGTGTGTGTGTGTGTGTGTGTGTTTGTGTTGATGGAGTTGACACAGTGTTATTGGAACTTAGGGTTCATTTGATTGTGTTTCCAACCTGGGACGACAGTTTTTAAATAGACTATTAACCTATGTATGTTATTGGTACTAAATATGTCATTGCTATTATTGCTAGTTAGAAGTCTAGATACAAATACCATAGGTGCTAACCTGTTATTTGGTGTTTAATTAGAACAACTCGTCGTAGAACCATTTAGAATAACTCGACATTTAATTAAAACAACTAATCGTAGAACCATTTAGAGTAACTCGACATTTATCTAGAACAACTCATCGTAGAATCATTTAGAATAACTCGACATTTAACTAGAACAACTCATCGTAGAACCATTCAGAATAATTCAACATTAAGGAAAACTGCAGTGTCCGACCAATTTGCACAGGGGTGTGGCTGTTGCAAAATGGGGCGTAATTATGGCTGCAGCAATTGTCTTTTGCTCTTTCGGTGCCACTCCGGGGAGAGCGACATTTGTCAATTTCACTCTACAAACCAACTGATTTCTCATATACATAAATTAAC